>JAGKTI010020454.1:0-16320 GCA_018397915.1 Birgus latro | reverse complement strand
TCACTTTCACTCACACACTCACTCTCTCACACACACACCGGAGATAAACAGGGGTGGAGGAGGGTGGGACGATGGGGAGGGAGACAACCAGGGATGGGGGAGGGAAGGGGGACAGGGGGGGAGACATGCCTGGCAGTGCTGAGTGTGGCAAAGGATGGAGGAGGGACTGGAGGGAGGGGGAAGAAAGGAGATGAAAGGAGGACCAGGAGAGTCTCAGCCTCATGCAACACCACATCCGCATCTGGATGCGCTCGTTTCAAACCTAGGGAACTGCGGGATGTCGGACTAATGAGGCAACGGATATTCAGATTGTTTGGATTGTGAGAATGTTCCCCTATTTCTTTTGTTCAGTCTAGTAAATTGTCGGTTATCGATGAGTCGGAAATCAGGGTATGGGTGTATTTAAAATGAGAGGATACTCCTGTGATTTTGAAGGGTCAAAAAATGTAAGAACTGAGTTTTTGTTGTATTAAAAACAAGAAGATCAATTTTATCCCAATCAGAGATATGAGCTAAGTCAGACATGAAGTGTGCCATAGCGTCATTGTTTGTTGAAGTAACTGCTGAGATGGATGCTACGGGAAGCAGACAGAAAGGTGAAGGGTGAGGTCATCAGCATACTCGTATGAGTGGATGGGGCTAGATGAACAGCTTAGAAGGGCACTGAGGAACAGAAGGAAGACAGTTGGTGGTAGGAAAGAACACAAAGGAACACCACTATTTATACAGCAAGAACGGTGGCTTCCTACAACAGCAGCTATAGAACGGCCAGAAGGGAAGCTAGAGATAATGGCACAGATAGAAGGATAGAAACCATGACCATGACCAACATGGGTTTTACAATGCCCTAAAAACTACCCATGGATCAACAAAAGTGCAACACAGCTCCTGCTCAACCAGCTGATGGAGTTCTCTTAGCAGATAAAAAAGAAAATTAGTGATAGCTGGGAACGACATTTCAACACTCTTTTTAATCAAAGGAACCCTGTGGAGCCTAATATTCTATACAACATTCCATTTTTTCATTCAGTTGTAGAGCTTGATGCAATACCTATTTTTGCAGAAAGAGTTGAAGCCATCAAATCTCCGAAAAACAACAAGAGCTCTGGCTAATGGGTTACTTGCTCCATCAATGCCTCCATTATCTAAAAGTGATCATCTGGACCTCTGAACATATCCCACCTGAATGGTTTGCTTCCAATATATACTGTAACTGACTACAAGAAGAAGAGGGATACACAATTTGCAACAATAGTAGTTTGCTTCCAATATATACTTTAACTGACTACAAGAAGAAGAAGGGATACACAATTTGCAACAATAGTAGAGGTATCTCCCTCCTTGTAGTTGTTAGTAAAACTCTAGCTAGGAAAATGCTATCTAGCCTAACCAAACACCTGGCTAAATCAGTACTACCAGTAAAACAAGTGCTGTTTCTGGAAAGAATGGAGCACCAGTGATATGATTTTTACTACCTGTCAGCTACCAGAGAAATGCCATGAGCAAAACTATGACATTCATTGCTTTTACTGACCTCACAGAAGAATCTGACATGATCAACAGGGAACCATTATGGTCTGCTCTATTCAAATTTGGAGTCCCACCAAAATTCCTTAACATGTTCAGGAATCTACATTATAACATGAGTGCACGTGATGACTGGTGGGAGTAAACCTGAACCCTTCATTGTGAACATAGGAGTGAAACAAGGAACTGTACTGGCTCTCATTATATTTGAAATCTACCTGACTGCAGCCACCCTCCTGCGTCACCACTTGATGACCAACAACCAAGGAGTAAAGATTTACTTTCGACTGGATGGTAGTCCCTTCAACCTGAGGTGCCTCAAGGCAGCAAACAAAGCCACAATGACCCACCTTTTACAACTTCAGTATGCTGATGACTGTGCTTGCCTGCACACACCACTGAAGCTCTCCAACACAGCCTAACAATCATCTTTAGCACATATTGAGCAAAAGACTGGAAAGTCTATCTATCTATCTATTGCCAGACGCCTCAATCCCGCACGGGGTGGCCACAAACAAATCGCCTCCATGTCACTCTGTCCCCTGCCATTTCACTACCAAGCTCCCAACTCACACCCCTCTCTTTCATATGCCTCTCCACTCCATCCCTCCATCTCATCCTCGGCCTCCCCCTCCCTCTCGCCCCCTCCACCTCACTCACATACACTCTCCTCGTCAGTCTCTCACTCTCCATCCTCTCCCCATGCCCAAACCACTTTACTGTGTTTCTCCTAACGCTTCCCATCACGTCCTCAACCACACCACAACACTCCTTCACTTTCTCATTTGTTAGTCTGTCTCTCCATGTGACTCCACATACTCCTTTCAAATAACTCATTTCCACTGCTCTCACTCTTGACTTCTGTCCTTCCAACAGGGTCCAAGCTTCACTTCCATATGTCAGAGATGGTATCACAATACTGTCATGTAACAACTTTTTCACTTCCATGCTCACCTCCCTGTTTCTTATCACTGCTTTCAACGAACCAGCAACCTTCCTTCCCTGCTGCACCCTTTCGAGCACTTCACTCTCAAGACTTCCATCCTTACTCATCACACTGCCCAAGTACTTATATTCACTCACATTCTCCATATCCTTCCCATCCAATCTCACTGTACATTCACTGTACATTGACTGGAAAGTACCATCAATAAAAAGAGATATAATCTCAAAGATCAATTTACGAAGAGCTCCCTCCATTCTAAGTTGCAATAACTGAGGTAACATACAAGTTAAACACTTTCGTGTCATGGGAATGTTTTAACGGATAAACACAACATCCATGAAAAATCTTTGCTAGAATCAACCATGCATCAGACTCATTTGGATGACTTTGATACAAAGTACAGTAAAACCTCGATATAACGGACTTCAATAGACCGGAATTCGCTTTTATCAGACTCGAGGAGCTACCGGACTAAATCCCTATATATCGGAAAAAGTCCGATAAAGCCAGAAGCAGTCCGGACTGCCTGACCACTTCAGCTATGTTCACCACAATAAGGTAAATAAAAGACATGTTTATCAGTGTACAGTACAGTATTATTATACCATCTGATTAATGTAGTGAAGGTATAACACAGTACAGTACTGCAGTGGTAGTGAAAACAGTTTAAAAACCATCGTTGCAATCCGGACTAATGTCTGATATATCGGAAAAAGTCCGGATTAGCAGGGGAAAGTCCGGATGTCGCTTTTATCGGAATTTTGCGTTTCTCGGAATGGTTAGGGCCCCAATTAGTTCGTTATAGTGAGGTCTTACTGTATTTGAATAATAATAATCTACGATACTGAAACAAAAGTCTCTGTATACACAGCTGTATGCATATCAACCCTCTTGTATAGCACAGAATCCTCAACCCCATACCAAAGTCACATTCAATATCTTGAGTTCTTTCACATCTGGTGTTTACAGAACATTCAAAGACTCACATAGCATCATAAAATTCCTCATTCTACTATCCGTCAAAGGGCCAACTAAGAAAGTAATGACACCACACTAGCCAAAATACAGCTTCAATGGGTCACGCATGTCATCCACATGCCTCAGCACTGTATTCCCCACCAGGTTCTGTATGCAAAGCTCCCTGCAACACACCAACACTCAGGAGGGTAGAAGAAGAGGAACATGGATCATATTAACTCAGCACATCAGCAATGCATCATCCTATCAAAAAATCTTGAGAACATCGCCTTTGACAAACCATTCTGATGTTCACTCAGTATGAAGGGAGTCAGTCATCTTGCAGAACCTCAGAAACTTGCCAGACACACACACAAGGAGGAAAGATAATCAAAACAGGGCCTCCTGGCAAACTCTGACTTGTCATGTCATTTAGTGGCAAAGTTTACACACCTGAAATCAGTCTGCATAGCCATACAGGACAGCACCAGCGACAGCAACAAAAATCTATCATCTTCATTAATTCATGAAGTGAAGCAGAAGTCATCTTCGATCACTGATGGACAGCCACAAGCTAGTAAACAATTGTGTGTGTGTGTGTGTGTGTGTGTGTGTGTGTGTGTGTGTGTGTGTGTGTGTATTTACCTAATTGTGATATACAGGAAATGAGTTACGCTCGTGGGGTCCCATCTCTTTTTCTCAGTAAGTCAAATTTTGCTTTAAACTCGGTTGAGTTTTTAGACTGGACGATCTCTTTGTCCAGTCTATTCCACAGGTCTATGCATCTATACGGAAAACTATATTTCTTGATGTCCTTCAAGCAGCGTGGCTTCTTCAGTTTCAGTCCATGTCCTCTTGTTGCTCTCTTATCCCATAAAAACAGATCTTCTCTATCAATTTTATCTACTCCCATCATGGTCCTGAACACTACAATCATGTCAACCCTCTCTCTCCTTTCCTCTAAGGATGGCAAATCCAGCCTTTCTAGCCTCTCACTGTATGACAGATTTGCCAGACTGGGGACCATCTTGGTTGCTGTTCTTTGTATTCTCTCAATCTACTTTAGATCTTTCTTGTGGAGACCACACTACTGCTGCATATTCTAACCTGGGGTGGATCATGGCCACTATCAGTTTTTTCATCATCTCTTCATTCATGTAATGAAATGCCACTCTTATGTTGGTCAAGAGTTTATAAGACTCTCTAACAATCTTGTTAATGTGTTTTTCAGGTGACAAACTATCCTGGACCAGCACTCCTAAATCTTTCTCTTCTCTCGCTTTTGTGATTGGTTCATTACCCATCATATAATTCAGTGATGGTCTCTTAATGAAAGTCGATGGAAGTAACTTGTGGAATAGTTGTGTGTGTGTGTGTGTGTATGTATTTACCTAATTTACCTAATTGTGATATACAGGAAATGAGCTACGCTCGTGGGGTCCCGTCTCCGTTTCTCAATAAGTCAAATTTTGCCTTAAACTCGTTTAAGTTTTTAGACTATACGATCTCTTTGTCCAGGCTATTCCACAGGTCTATGCATCTATAAGGAAAACTATATTTCTTGATGTCCTTCGAGCAGCTTGGCTTCTTTAGTTTCATTCTGTGTTCTCTTGTTGCTCTCTCATCCCACACAAACAGATTTTCTGTCAATTTTATCTACTCCTATCATGGTCCTGAACGCTGCAATCATGTCGCCCCTCTCTCTCTTTTCCTCTAAGGAAAGCAAATCCAGCCTTTCCAGCCTCTCTCTGTACAGCAAATCTGCCAGACTGGGGACTATCTTGGTTGCTGTTCTTTGTATTCTCTCAAACTTGGTTATATCTTTCTTTTTGTGTGGGGACCACACTACTGCTGCATATTCTAACCTGGGCCGGATCATGGCCACTATCAATTTTTTCATCATCTCCTCATCCATGTAATGAAATGCCACTCTTAAATTGGTCAAGAGTTTATATGTCTCTCTCACTATCTTATTTATGTGCTTTTCAGGTGACAAACTATCCTGTGTGGGTGTGTGTGTGTGTGTGTGTGTGTGTGTGTGTGTGTGTTTGTGTGTGTGTGTGTGTGTACCTAATTGTGATATACAGGAAAAGAGCTACACTCACTTCCTGTATGTGTGTGTGTTCTTACCAAACTGTTCTTACCTACTTGTATCTTTACAGGAATGGGTCAAGCTCATACTGTCCCATGTATTAAACCATTTTATCATATATGTCCTTAAATTTATGAATAGTTTTGGCACACACTGTTACATTTGGTATTGCATTCCACAGATCAATTACCCTATTTGGGACACTTAATATCCCTACATCTTTACCGCCTCTCTTTTCATGTAGTTTTTTGCAGTCCCCACAGGTTATATGTTCATTTAGGATATGTCTATGTCCTCTTTCCCTGAGATGCTTTTGTACAGCATAATCATGTTAATCATGTCTCCTTTTCTCTACTGTGGTGTTGGTAGATTCAATTTTTCTAGTCTTTCGTCGTAGCTTAGATCCCTTAAGCTTGGTATGTTTCTTTTTCAGCATGTTTTCATTTATATATGTGAATGCTGTTCTCATATTAGCAAGCAGTGTATACATATTATGTACATTCACACTGATGTGGTCAGCCAGAGATAGTCTGTTATTGATAATTCCTAGGTTCTTCTCCCTTTCTCATATGTGTAGGGCTGATCTTCCTAACTTAGAGTCCCAATCTGGTCAATTCTCACTTTTACCAAACTTAATTACATGACACTTGTTCACATTAAATTCCATTTGCCATTTATTGCTCCATTCATGACGTTTCTTTAATTCTTCTTGTAGCTCTCTGCAAGAATTTGTGTTAGTAATTTTCCTTTGTATTTTTGCATCATCCACAAACATATTTAGATAGCTTCCACTTCCAATGCTACTGTCTATGTCATTTATATATATACCAAAATTGGTGCCACCACTGAGCCCTGTGTGTGTGTGTGTATTTTTTTTTTTTTTTTAATGCAAGGAAGAAGGAACCAAAGGCCACAGGCTGCATACTGTTCCTTCCAAGAAAAAGCAAAAACAATACAAAAGAGAGCCAAATTCAAGATCCGTTCATTTCGAGATGCCTGGACTCACTGCGTTTGAAAGACTGGAGATCATAGGAAGTAGGAAATACAGACAGAGGAAGACAGTTCCAGAGTTGACCAGTTGCATAAATGAAGGACTGGGAGTAACGGTTAACTCTTGCATTAGAGAGTTGGACAGAAAAGGGATGAGAGTTTGTTGCTAGACGGGTACTACGTGCCCGTCGTAGAGGTGGAGGGATGCAAGCAGACAGTTCAGAGGAACAGTGACCGTTGAAGTAGCGATAGAAGAGAGATAAAGATGCAACAGTGCGGCGTAGAGACAAAGGTTCAAGGGAATCAGTAAGAGGAGGAGAGTTAATGAGACGAAAAGCCTTTGACTCCACCCTATTGAGAAGAGCTGCATGTGGAGAGCCTCCCCACACATAAGAGTTGTACGCCATACACGAGCGAATAAAACCCTTGTACAAGGTCAACAACTGTGCAGGGGTAAAGAAAGTTCGGAATCGGCTTAGCACACCTAATCTTTTGGTAGCAGATTTCACAAGAGATGTAATATGTTCTTTCCAAGACAAATCCCGAGAGAATGAAACCCCAAGCATGTTCAAGGATGATGCAGGACATAACTGTTCATTATTAAACATAGGTGGGTAATCCTGAGGAAGATTTTGTCGGGTTGATAAGTGTAAGAACAGAGTTTTTGATGCATTAAAAATAACAAGATTATTTTTACCTAAATCAGAGGTACGAGCCAAGCCAGACATTAGGTGTGCCATAGCCTCATCCCTTTTTAGTTGAAGTAACTGCTGAGATGGAGGTTGAGGAAACCGAATGGAAAGGTGAAGGGTGGAATCATCAGCATATGAGTGGATAGGGTTAGATGTACAGCTTAGAAGGTCACTGATGAATAAAAGGAAGAGAGTTGGTGACAGGACAGAACCCTGAGGAACACCACTGTTGATAGGTCTAGGAGAACTATGGCCGTCTACAACAGCAGCTATAGAACGACCAGAAAGGAAGCTAGAGATGAAGGCACAGATAGAAGGATAGAAACCGTAGGAGGGCAGTTTGGAAATTAAAGATTTATGCCAGACTCGATCGAAAGCCTTTGAGATGTCAAGTGCAATGGCAAAGCTTTCGCCAAAGTCCCGAAAGGAGGATGACCAGGAGTCTGAAAGGTAGGTGAGAAGATCGCCAGTGGAGCGTCCCTGACGGAACCCATGCTGATGATCAGAAAGAAGGTTGTGACAGGAAAGACGCTTTAAAATTTTTCTGTTAAGGATTGACTCGAAAACTTTTGAGACACAGGATGTTAAAGCAATTGCCCAATAGTTAGAGGGTTGGGAATGGTCACCCTTCTTTGGGACTGGCTGAATGAGAGCAAATTCCAGCAAGAAAAAAAGGTACAAGTTGATAGACAAAGGCGAAAGAGTTTACCCAGGCAAGGTGTAAACACAGAAACACAGTTTTTGAGGACAATGAGGGACTCCATCAGGCCCATATGCCTTGTTAGTATTGAGGCCAGCGATAGCAGAAAACATCAGCTGAAGAAATTTTAATGTCAGTCAAGAGGAAGTCAGAGGGGGGAAGTGATGGAGGAATAACACCGGAATTGTCTAAGGTGGAATTGGAGGAGAAAGTCTGAGCGAAGAGATCTGCTTTATCAGCAGAAGAAATAGTTACAGAGCCATCAGAGTAGAAAAGAGGAGGGAAGGATGATGAGGTAGAAAGGTTTTTGGCAAGGTGCCAGAAGGAGCGAGAAGAATTCGAGTTGGACAGTTGAGAACATTTAGCATGGATGAAATTATTTTTAGCAGAGCGAAGAACAGACTTAGCATGATTCCGGGCAGAAATATAATAAAGACGTGATTCAGGGGTGGGTTGGCTCCGGCACCTCTTATAGGCCCTCTCCTTGCTGCGGACAGCATTAGAACAAGCGTGATTAAACTAAGGCTTTCTTGCATTAGTCAGAGGATATGAGAAAGGAATGTATGCTTCCATGCCCGAGAGAATAACCTCCTTAATGCGCAAGGCACACTTGGATGGCTCCCGGCCATGGAAGCAATAATCATTCCAAGGAAATCAAAGAAGTACTGCCTGAGGGCCTCCCAATCTGTAGCTCCAAAGTGCCACAGGCGGCGTTTCTTTGGAGGGTCCACAGGCCGTACTGGAGCGATAGGACAGGTTGAGGTAATAAAGTTATGTTCAGAGGAACCCAACGGAGAGAAAAGATTAACAGTGTAAGCTGAAGGATTAGTTGTTAGAAAAGGTCAAGTATGTTGGAACTCTCTCCAAGGCAGTCAGGGATACAAGCTGCTCTAGGTCATTAAGGATAGAAAAGATATAGGCTTATTCACCAGGTGGATCAGTGAAAGGAGAGGAGAGCCAAAGGTGGTGGTGAACATTGAAATCTCCTAGAATGGAGATTTCAGAGAAAGGAGAAATGGATAAAATGAGTTCCATCGTAGAAGTAAGATAGTCAAAGAATTTTTAATAGTCAGTAGAATCAGGAGATAACTAAACAGCACAGATATATTTAGTCGGAGAATGACAGGAAAGCCGAAGCCAGAGAGTAGAGAATTCAGAAGAATCAAGTTCAGGAACTGAGTTCCATCGTAGAAGTATGATAGTCAAAGAATTTTTAATAGTCAGTAGAATCAGGAGATAAGAAAAACAGCACAGATATATTTAGTCGGAGAATGACAGGAAAGCCGAAGCCAGAGAGTAGAGAATTCAGAAGAATCAAGTTCAGGAACACGAGAGCAAGATAGATCATTGCGTACATATATGCAACAGCCACTTTTGGCTTTGAAATGAGAATAGAGAAAGTAGGAGGATACAGAAAAGGGTTTGCTGTCAGTTGCCTCAGACAGCTGAGTCTCAGAGAGAAAGAGTAGGTGAGGTTTAGAGGAGAAGAGGTGGTGTTCAACGCGAAAGTTAGAGGAAAGGGTGTGAATGTTACAGAAATGAAGACAGAAATGAAGAAGGAGTGAGTCAGACAGTGGTTCCAGGCAGCTCTGTGAGTCGTCACCGGGAGAGGGACGGATGGTGGGGGCATTTATGGTCCCCCCCCCCGTGGACTCTGAGGCATGATTTTTGTGCCCCATTTTCTTTTTTACAAATTTTGAAAAGGAAGTGTAGTGTGTAGTGTGCATGTAGTTTGGTGTTGACAGTCAGAGAAACTTGTATTGGAGAACATGCTGGTCTACTCTCTGTGTTACTGAGACACTGACAAAGTTCACCAAAGGGGGATGGTCAGGAACAAGTCCTGAAGGCTGATGAAACGGGAGCTCCAGTTCTCCCTGTCATCAGCCTTCCATCCACCTTGGGAGTACTGCCCTGCTCGACTGGTGCTACAGTCTACTCCTATGTATGTATTAGTGTGTAATTCACCGGGTCGGTCAGGATCATGTGATGGTTGTGATCATCAGCTTTTTACCCTCCCGGATGAGAGCTGAGAGCTCATATAGTCCGATCTAAGGGCAAAGCCTTGATCTTCACACACGCACACACCCATCCTCTTACTCAAGGAGGACAGTGACCACCAGCTTCGTCAGTGAAACTTTTCACATCCCGAGCAAGGCACGAACCAATCTTTGCACATGCTAGGCAAGAACGTTACCACTGAGCCAGTGAGCAGTGTGTGTGTGTGTATTTACCTAGTTGTGACATACAGGAAATGAGCTCCGCTCGTGGGGTCCCGTCTATGTTTCTCAAGAAGTAATATTCTGCTTTGAACTTGTTTAAGTTGTTAGACTGGATGATCTCTTTGTCCAGCCTATTCCACAAGTCCATGCATCTATATGGAAAACTATATTTCTTGATATCCTTCAAGCAACTTGGCTTTTTCAGTTTCATTCCATGTCCTCTTGTTACTCTCCCATCTCATACAAACAGATCTCTTCTGTCAATTTAATCTACTTCCATCACAGCCCTGAAACTGTAATCATGTTGCCTCTCTCTCTCTCTCCTTTCTTCCAAGGAATGCAGATCCAGCTTTTCCAGCCTCTCTCTCTCTCTGTATGACAGATCTGCCAGGCTAGGGACCATCTCGGCTGCTGTTTTTTGTATTCTCTCGATCTTGATTATGTCTTTCTTTTTGTGTGGGGACCACATTACTGCTGCATATTCCAACCTGGGGTGGATCATGGCCACTATCTTCTTTTTCATCATCATCTCATTCACGTAATGAAATGCTACTCTTAGGTTAGTCAAGAGATTATACGTCTCTTTAACTGTCTATCCTGGACCAGCATTCCCAAATCTTTCTCCTCTCTCACTTTTGTGATTGGTACAATACCCATCAAGTAATTCGGTGATGGCCTCTTGCTACTTTTACCCATTTCCAATACTTTACATTTTTTTGCGTTAAATTTCATTTCCCACATCCAACTCCAATCATGAATCCTATCCAGGTCCTCCTGCAGCATTTTACAGTCTTCCTCAACATCTACTCTCCTCAAGATCTTTGCACCATCAGCAAACAGACTTGCATAGCCGTTCATTCCATCTATCATATCGTTTTCATAAATCTGGAACATTACTGGCGCTAACACCGAGCCCTGTGGGACTCCACTTGTTATTTCCCTCCATCAAGATATCCTGCCCTTTATTACTATCCTCATTTGTCTGTCTCTCAAAAAGTCTTTCATCCACTCCAGGAGGTTTCCCTTCAGTCCTCCCATGTGCTCCAATTTCCACAGTTGCTTGTGGGGTACCCTGTCAAAGGTTTTCCCCAAATCGAAATACAAACAATCCTCCCAACCATCTCTCTCCTGTAGCACATCAATCGCTCTTGAGTAAAGGCTCAGCAAGTTGGAAACACACGACCTTCCACTTCTGAATCCAAACTGACCTTCTGCCAAAATGTTCATCTCCTCCAGATATTTTATCCATCTGTTTTTCAAGATTCTCTCGCACAATTTTGTGACCATGTTGGTCAGGGACACTGGTCTATAATTCTGGGGTTCTTCTTTGTTTCCTCCCTTATAAAGTGGTACCGCACTGGCCCTCTTCCATTCCTGGAGCACTTTCCCTTCTTCCAGAGAATGCACAATTAAACCGTGAATCTTATCTGCCAGTTGGTCTCTGCATTCCTTCAGTGCCCAATTAGAGATTCCATCAGGTCCTGGGGTTTTCCTTACATCCTGAGTTTTCAGTAATTTATACAATTCCTGCACTTCCACTTTTATATCTTTTATCACTACATTTCTAGTCACTCTCTCCCCCTCCACAAATTCCATTTCATTAGTGAAAACTGATTGGAAACATTTGTTCATTCTTTCAGCTTGCATTGCCGCATCTTTACACACCTCTCCTTCTACACTGAGTTTGGTGATTCCTTCCTTTTGTTCAATTTGCCATTAACGAATCTATAAACCAATTTGGGTTCCTTACATCTGCAATAGGAGATGCTGCAGGAAGGCCAAAATATGATATAGATATTACATACCGCCAGAATTTTTAATTTCTGATAATATTTCTCGTACAATGCATAATGCTCACATACAGGTGTTTTTTCATTAATATACTGTGTACAAATTTTTCTCATTCATTTAAGGTGTGTTTGGTGCCTAATACTGTAATGATGTCACAAAATACTTTGTTTGTTATTGTGGTGCTGCTTATATACGTCACAGGCTAAAGATTTATCGGTTTTACACATACGTCTGAATATTAATTGATTTATACTTTAATTCAATACAGTGGTCACCAGCAAAAGTATTAAAAAAATTAAAAGGTGTTTCACCAGATAGTTGTTGCCTGCGGTACGAATGGCTTTCCATCCCACTTCCCTCTTGAGTCCTGCACCTGTCTTCTCAGTTTTCTTCTTACTGGTTCTGTCTTGGCAGATGGGAACCTGGCCCAGCCTCTGAATTATCTTGCGTCCTTCTTCCTTGTTGTCGTCTTTCTTGAATCCGACTTGCATTCAGCCACGGCACAGATAAAGTATGTCATGTTGAATGTGAATGTTTACATCTGTTGACAAACGCTCGCACGCCAGGCACCAGGCAGGTCTGGAGCCGAGACCATTTTCTCCTTCTTTGTACAGCAGATAAATTTGTTAATTTAACATGACAGCAGTATCCATGACTTTAAAATGATGTTAGTTCATAGGAAGAAGAATATTAATATAGCTACTCAGTCACACTGTTCATTATTTACCTCATACATAACAGATTCTAGCAATGGTTATAATGGCTGGTATTGGTGAAATATAAGCAATTTTATGCAGATAATCTGTAAATAATAATACTTTAGACATATATTAACTATTATTTGCTTCTCAGTCAGTGAAATGTATCAGCATATATGAGTTGAGAGATAAATCATATATTCTTTGCCGAGTTTGTTCCTTTGCCACTTCCGATCTTCTGTCCGTAGGAACTCGAGTGTCTGACGAAAATCTTAATTTTTTCTGTTAATGCCTTTGCTGGTGACCACTGGAAGTATTTGAATAAAAGTATAAATAAGGAAATATCCAAACATATGTGTAAAAACCGATAAACCTTCATCCTTTGACATATATAACCAACACCACAAAATTGTGAACACTTGTAACCTCATTATTAGGCACCAAAAACACCTTAAATGAATGAGAAAAATGTGTACATTTCATTTTCAAGAAAAAACACCCGTATGTAAGAATTATGCATTGTACTGTAAATAAAATCAGAAATTAAAAATTCTGGCGGTATCTAGTAATCACTCCTTACTGCGAATGCTCCTATTATACCTTTTTCCAAAGGTCCTTTCTTCCTCTCTATGTATTCTTGTATATTCATTTCTAGTTCTTCTATATTCTTCCTTTGTTCTATTGTTACATCTCTTTCTCCAGTAGTTCCATGCAATGTCCCTCTCTTTTTTTTGCTATCATACCTTCTGTTAAACCAATCCTTTTTCCTGTTTTCTTTCCCACTTACTCTTGGCACACATTCTTCCACCCCCAAATTATTGAGGTCTAAAAATATATCCCACTTCCTCTGTATCTCTCTTGTTTCTCTGAATTTTCTCCAATCAGAATTTTTGAAAACGTTTCCTCAATCCTGTAAAGTTTGCTTTCCCAAAGTTGTATCTTCCTTGCCTATAAAGCTCATGTCTAGGCACCATGTTCCCTTTTATCAACAGGAACTCAATGACCACATGATCACTTTTTCCTGTAGGTCACAGATATTTCAAAGATTCAATTACGTCAGGTTCTTTGGTTAGCCGTAAACCTAGTCTTGCTGGAGTGTCATCACCTTATAACCTTGTCTCATCTTTGACCCACTGGGTCATTACATTATTCATTGCTATATTTAACAATATGGTGCCCCATGAATCTTCACTGCATCCTGAGTCCCACTCCTCCCAGTTCACCTCTTTACAATTAAAATCACCCATCAGAATTATGTTGTTGCTTTTCTCAATCACTTTCTGTAGATATCTAACCATGTCTGACAATATCTCCTGGTATTCATCATCATTCTATGTCCTTGTCTTAGGGGGAACATACTGTATATGACTGCTATGTCCCTCTTCCCATTCTCTCCAGTTTCTAATTTCATATATGTCACTTCAGCCCTACCCTCTCCCAGGTCCACAGTATCCACATTTATGTTGTTCTTCACTGCTATCGTCACTCCTCCTCCCGTTTTTTCTTTTCTGTCTCTTCTCCACAGATTGTATTTACTGTCTTCCATATGGATATCAATATCCTCTTGGTCCCTAAAAAGCACATAAAATTTGGTCCATGTACCCTTCAGTATATGGCACTTTCAAATTTTTTCGTTTTTTTATTCCCTTTTCTCTCCCTCTCTCCGCTGATGTCACTTCCACAATTTCTGATCCATAACTTTCCAACAGAACACTGTCTTCTCTTCCTCCGTTCTCTGTTCATTTTTTTTCCTTTGTCTCCTTTACCAGCTCCTTTATTTTAGCTCTTTGTTCCTCATCAGCATCTCTCCTTATCCAAACATTCTTGAACCCCTCTTTGTCTGACAATTTCCATGTTCTGTTAATGATTTCATTAACCTTTTCCTGAGACTTATACTTTAAGTGGCCTTGCCCCTCCTTCCTTGTACTTTTCTAGCCTAAACACCTCTTCAATCTCTTCTTGAGCTTCATTGTCACCCTCCATAACTACTGATACTATCTCATTAGCCTTACTCAGTTCTTCTCTTTCCCTTTCTGATCTTACTGTCATACATTTTTCATTTACTCCTGAAATTATCACTCAATTTTATCTCGTCCGCTACATCCCTGACTAAAGATTTTCTACTTCTTAGTACGCTAACCACTTCCTTCTCCACTTTTTCCTTGCTTTGTTGTTCTATAATCTATTTCTAATTTATATTTCCTTCCTCTTGAATTTTCTTCCTCATTAGCCTTACTCAGTTCTTGTCTTTCTTTTTCTGATCATCCTGTCATACATTTTTCTTTTACTCCTGAAATTATCACTCAATTTTTTCTTATCTGCTACATCCCTGACTAAAAATTCTCTACTTCTTAGTACGCTAACCACTTCCTCCTCCACCTTTTCCTTGATTTGTTGTTCTATAATCTATTTGAAATTTATATTTCCTTCCTCTTGAATTTTCTTCCAGCTCTTGTGCTGTTTCTTGATTTCCTTAAAATGTTCATCTTGCATCCTTGATTTTGATTCATGCACATCTAGTTTACTTTTCATCCTGTCCCTTTCTTCTTCCAACCTCTTATTTTCCCTCTTGAGCTGTTTTCTTTCATTTGAGGCAGATTCATTACTCACTTTTAGTTCTGTAACTTGTCTTTCTTGTTCAGCACTGTGTGTGCTAACACTTTCCAACTTGCTCTGCATTACTTTGATCTTTCTCCTGTTCTAAGGTCCGTTCCTGCAACTCTCTAATTATTGACCATATGTTTTTAAACTCCTGGACATTCCTCTTCGCCATTTTCTCCACTCCTGCTACTCTTGTTTGGTTTAGTTCAGTACTTCCTTTACCCTTATCTTCATCGGAGAAGCCTGAAAATTCACAGCCACCAGATGTAAACAATGAACTATCCTTTTCTGCCATGACGCAACCATACAGAAACTTTATACTTCCACTGTGTCTTGTACTCTTTTTATGACTGAAACCTGCATTTTTTTTACTAATATCCGACAGAACCAGCACTCATGTATTTATTCACATAATCACAATAGGCTGGTCTCCCTTTCGCCGCTGATGGGCAATTATTTCCCCGCGATCCACAAAGAGCTCTGTCAGACCTGTGTGTGTGTGTGTGTGTGTGTGTGTGTGTGTGTGTATTTACCTAATTGTATTTACCTAATTGTGATATACAGGAAATGAGCTACACTCGTCGGATCCCGTCTCTATTTCTCAATAAGTCAAATTTTCCTTTAAACTCGTTTAAGTTTTTAGACTGGACAATTCTTTGTCCAGGCTATTCCACAGGTCTATGCATCTGTAAGGAAAACTATATACTGTATCTTGATATCCTTCAAGCAGCTTGGCTTCTTCAATTTCATTCCATGTCCTCTTATTACTCTCTCATCCCACACAAACAAATCTTCTCTGTCAATTTTATCTACTCCCATCATGGTCCTGAACACTGCAATCATGTCGCCCCTCTCTCTCCTTTCCTCTAAGGAAGGCAAATCCAGCCTCTCTCTGTACAACACATCTGCCAGACTGGGGACCATCTTGGTTGCTGTTCTTTGTATTTTCTCAATCTTGTATATATCTTTCTTTTTGTGTGGGGACCACACTACTGTGTCTGTGTGTGTGTATTTACCTAATTTTTACCTAATTGTGATATACAGGAAATGAGCTACACTCGTGTGTGTGTGTGTGTGTGTGTGTGTGTGTGTGTGTGTGTGTGTGTG
>JAGKTI010020452.1:0-16322 GCA_018397915.1 Birgus latro | reverse complement strand
GTGTGTGTGTGTGTGTGTGTGTGTGTGTGTGTGTGTGTGTGTGTGTGAGTTCACTGGCTATACATAAGAAGACATGCTCTTAAAGTTAGGGCACAAATATAATGTAATGTGCTATGAAGTCAGCCACACTCAAAATAACGTCACGCTTCTTTTCCCATGTCCTGTCTCCGTTTCCTGCGTCTGCCTCCCTTCTAGCTGTCTGTCTTTCTGTCTGTCCGTACTTCTATTGCAAACCTCAAACAACTCTCAACTGTCCACAACGTCCTAGATTATCATAGTATCATGCAGTATACTATTATTTTGTTTCAGCATAACTTGGCCCAGATTTTCGTCCTTTTGCCACTTAGTTGACATGGTTCACTGGCAGAAAAGGACATCGCTACGGCTCCCTTTCCATAGCACTTTTTTGTGACTTCCATATTCTAGCATTAATTTGTTGCTACAACTCAGTATTCAGGTTGGAGGGATGGAAATTTTGGGCCAAGTTAGAGTACAATGAGTACAGAATTAGTAAAGCCAAACAGCATACCTTTGGAGGGTGCAGCGGGAACAAGGCGACAGATCACAGGCAGGAGGACAATGGCCGGAAAATCCAGCAAAATCTAACCACCAGCTTATGAAGTGACGCCAACAACACTCGCGCCTCACAGTCAGTTCACACGCCCGTCCACTTTATCACTAAACACCTGTGGTTCTGAAGTATGGTAACAGACAATAAAATAATCGTGTAGACGTGATGTACTGATGCACTCTCCGCGGAGTCTACCTCTGACCTACTGTTTATTGCTTGTTCGTCACAGTGCTTCGAAAATGATGAGCTTCTCACTCGGACGGTAAGACTGACTGAACCTTTATTCTTGTCTTGTAGCCCTGACCTTTTACTGAATGCTGTAAATATCGAGTTACTTCATCCTAACCCAATTCAAAGTCTAATGACAAAGATGATCTGCTTGCTTGACTTCCCCGCGCACCTTTTCTGGCGCCGCCGATGAAGTTGGAGTGTGTTTCTGTTCACAGAAAAGCAGTAAAATGGATGGGTAACTGCGAAAAATTAGTCACTGTCCGCTGACTCGCCCTGCTTGGCTTCTAGCGACAACGTTCACCAGATTGCTGGGCTTGTACGGAATGGCAAATTCAAAATCTAAATGATGAAGATAATCTGCTGACTTTTTTCCATAATTTTGCTAACAGACAGGCAGACAAGCAGGGAGACAGGCAGGCAAGCAGACTGCTAGACAGATACATAAATCAGGCCAAATACAGTACATAACTTCCTCTCGCTTTCGAGGTCTGTTGTACTAGCATCCCATTTAGCAGAAAAAATAAATAAATAAATAAATTTCCGCTTACCTCGTTACCCATTTTGTTTTCAGCCATACTCGTACCAGATCACGTTAGTCAACCATGATGTGCGTATTTGGAGATTAATAAAGCCTTAGTTTCTTTCTTCATATGAGAGATAAAGGCAGTGGAAATATCGATAGTTCCCCCCAACAGTCTGATACCAGAGCTTTCCGTTCGTCTCTGTCTAGATTTTTTCCTTTAACCATTTTTTCCCCCAAATTGAGAGTTGTGGCAGATTTCTGTATTCCAGAAACCAGCATTTTATTCGTTCTACGTACAAGTATTATGTGGAAATCTTGCACGTCATTGGCCACGAGATTTTAGGTCAAGAGATTTTAAAGTGATGTAAGGGCTGGGAATTCTCTACCTTTACTGCTTTTGTGCTGGGAGTTTACTGTTAGTAGTAGCAGTAGTTTGAGGGATCAGCATTCCAGTTTTCATTGACGAATATTATGGAAGCTTCAGGCTAACAGCGTCAGGGTAGAGTTACGGCATCTGAGTAATGACTGACTTGATCGGTTCCTTTTAATGCCATACGCGACTTTTGAGCTTTATTTCAGCTCTAGGCATCTCATGCACTTCAAAGCTTTCAGAGTTTTCCAACCAGATTTACATACAGTAGTTTGTCTTAAGAGTACTACTGAGTTCAGAGCCTTCATGACTAACACCAAATGGCAGAGTACAGTACGGCAATGCTAGGTGCTTTGGGTCATGCCTGAGTTCAAGGGCTTTTCTTTGGTTTGTCCTTAAATTCTGGTGCCATTATGTACTCAGAGCATTTTCACAGTATGCTTATCTAATTAGACTTGTTATTTACGGCTAATATTTAAGCCAGTTAATATTAAAAGAGGGTAATTACACAAGATAATAGTTATTAATTTGATGACAATCAGGTTAGGAGAGAAACTCAGACATAATTGTATTTCAAGTTTATTTGTATCAACATCTACACTTCGTGGCTTTGGAAAGATGATCATAGGTCGTTTCGAAGGCTGAAGAGTAGAGAGGGACTGGCGAGGAGAGTGTATGGAGTGAGGTGGAGGGGGGAAGAGGGAGGGAGAGGCAAAGGATGAGATGGAGGGATGGAGTGGAGAGGTATATGAGAGAGAGGGGCTGTGAGACGGAAGAAGGGCAGTGAAATGGCGGGGGACAGGGCGACATGGAGGCGATTTGTTTGTGGCCTCCCCTTACGGGATTAAGGCGTCTGGCAATAGGTAGACAGAGAAGAAAATATGGATTTGAGAGGCGGGGTCCGTAGCAACAGACAGACAGATAAATTAATAAATAGAGAGATAAGTACAATGACAGAAAGAGACAAAAATAGAAAAAGAGAGACAGAGGAGGGTGAAAAAAGAGAAAGGTAAGAGCCAAAGAGGAGAGGGAGAGGAGAGGAGGAGCAGTGAGGCAAAAGAAGATGGGGAGAGGAGAGGAAGTGATAAAGGAGGGAAGAGGAGAAGGGAGACAGGAGTGTAAGAGAGAAGGGAAGAAGGTGGGAGAAAGGAGAGAGAAGAGAGAAAAAAGACACAAGAGATAAGAGAAAGCTTTCCTTAGCCCCTTCAGTGCGATGACGTACTTTTTTTTAATCAAGAAGCCAAGATTTAATTCAACTCCTTTCCATTCCATGCTCAACAAGAAGCGATGGCAAGGCAGGGCAAAACCCGTCCCCGGCAGTCATTTTAGTCTATCTATCGATTGCCAGACGCCTCAGTCCCGTACGGGGTGGCGACAAACAAATCGCCTCCATGTCGCTCTGTCTCCCGCCATTTCACTGTCTTGCTCCCAACTCACACCCCCTTCTCTCATATACCTCTCCACCCCATCCCTCCATCTCAACCTTGGTCTCCCCCACCCTCTCCCCCCCCCTCCACCTCACTCACCTACACCTTCCTCGACAGTCTCTCACTCCCCATCCTCTCCACATGGCCAAACCACCTCATAGTGTTTCTCCTAACGCTTCCTATCACATCCACATCCACACCACAACGCTCCCTCACTTCCTCATTTGTCAGTCTGTCTCTCCATGCGACTCCACATGCTCTTCTCAAATAACTCATTCCCACTGCTCTCACTCTTGACTTCTGTCCCTCCAACAGGGTCCAAGCTTCGCTTCCATATGTTAGAGTTGGTATCACAATACTGTCATATAGCAGCTTTTCACTTCCATGCTCACTTTCCTGTTTCTTATCACTGCTTTCAAGGAACCAGCAACCTTCCTTCCCTGCTGCAGTCTTTCAAGCACTTCACCCTCCAAACTTCCATCCTTACTCATCACACTACCCAAGTACTTAAATTCACTCACATTCTCCAAATCCTCCCCATCCAATCTCACTGTACATTCACTGACTTCACTTCTCTCAAAGACCATCATTTTACTCTTCGCTACATTCACCTTTAGATTCCATTTCTTACACACTCTCCCAAACTCATCTACCAAGCCTTGCAGCTTCCCTTCGTCTTCACTCAACAACACAGTATCATCTGCAAACAACAGTACAGGGAGTTTCCAAACACTGCCCTCTCTCACTAGGGCCGCTCCAACATCCACTGCCCAACCTTGTATCTCTTTTATAACCCCATCCACATACAGATTGAACAACCATGGAGACATGACACATCCTTGTTTCAATCCAACTTTCAAATGGAAAAATACACTCAGTTCACCATCCACACGCACTGCAGCCTTAGCACCCTCATGTCACAGAAAGTTTTAGCCTGTAAATCTTCGAACTTTCTGCCTTCACCACATTTAATGAGAGTACTTTATTTTTTTTTTTTTATGCAAGGAAGAAGGAACAAAAGGCCAGGGCCCCCATACTGTTCCTTCCTAGATATTTGCACGTTTATCTAAATAATAACCACCATATAATTCTTGTTTACTTAGCCATGGCTAAATATTAGGAAAAGTGGGAAGAATGTGGGGAAGTACTTAGAATAGCTGAGCGATGTTTACGTTTGCGATCCAACAGCAGCAGGTTGGAAGGGGGCAACACTGCTCCCAACCATTGTTGAGTCGATGTCAGCTTGAAGGGTACCGGTTGGAATTTGATGACGAAACAGTGTTGGATTTTGTCCTCGCTTGGACAAGAAAATGGCGACCAAGTCAACATTATGACGTAAAAAGTCAACAGAGGTCAACTTCGGTTGACTTTTAATTCTCGCAAAATCTTCAAATCACGGCTCTGATCCTTTGTCAACCACGTGTAGCCTTCGTCTGTTTTTGTTTGTAAACATTCTCAGTGGCCTTTTCTCAAATCCGGGACTGTCCCTCTGTGAGAATGTCCGAGTGGATCGGAGAAATGTTAAGATATAAAATTTACAGACCAATAAATTTCAGGTAAGACAAGGACTGTCATGTCGGAAATCGGTGTTAAGAATGAATAATGATCGGAACTTCATATATGTGTGGGATCGGCTACAATATCCAACAATCCAGACAGTATTTGTGCAAAGAGAATTTGTGAAGGACGAACATTTAAGAAGCGAGTCTACCATCGTAACTCATGAAATTGCACAAATTAAAACGATCATTCGTATTGGTTATGAGTTTTCTAAGCAGTATATTACTATTTTCAATTATATATGCCAATATTATATCTTACAGTTGGACTAGGGAGTAGAAATAATCCACAAATATTACAAGCATGGTAACTGGGAAAGAGCTGCTGTAGGACCCAGTTGGGAGTGACTCAGCATTCTGAAAGTCCCCAGCATCATATTGTATTGTTAGTGTGTTGTTTCAGTATCATTACGGAGAGATGACAATTTAAGTTGTTCGAGTGAAAAGAGCATCTCTCTCTCTCTCTCTCTCTCTCTCTCTCTCTCCAAAAGGCTAATATATCAGAGGCAATATTTTCGTTGGGCTTGCCATTAACACCTTTAGTATGGTGACAGTTTTAAGTTTGTTCTTGTTATTTGCACAAAAATATATATCAGAAGGTAAACAAGTCGTGAAGTGGTAGATAAAACTTGTATCTGACCCCTGCCGTTCTAGAGGCCTCCCTAATCCAATTAAAAACGCCTGAAGATAGAAAGAATATAATAAAAAAGTAACTGGATCGAAGGGGTTAAGAACAGTCATAATTTTCCCACGACATCCTAAAATTATTCCAATAGATAACTGAGAATTGAACTTTCCTATAATTATATCAGTGACCTTGCCATAATTAGTAGGTTATTTTATTTTAATTACCCCTTATAGTACGTTTTATTTAATATTTTGAGTCCGTTTTCTATATACAAATAAAGCCGAGCACTTATTCAAAGGCAATACTGGGCGAACACCATCTGATCTGATCTGAACACAGTACATCAAAAGAAGGTGGTGGGTCTTGTCACACACCTTCTTCAGCAAATACCGTTATACACAGTCACTGGTTATAAACTGGTGGGTGTAGTCGAACACACACAAAAGACTGTATACAAGAGTTAGAATACTATGAGTAGCTACTGCGAGTACGTATGTGGATGGATATAATGCAAAACAAGAGGAACGAGATTAATATTTAGATAACCCCGAGAAGCAGGGAAAGTACAGTTCTTCCATTTCAACCTGTCCCAGATTTTCGTCCTGTTGTAACTTATTTCACGTAGCTCAGTGGTAGAAAAAGATGAATGCTACGACTCAGCTTATAGCACTGCTTCGTGATTAGCACCATTGTTAGCGCTCATCTATTGCTGCAGCTAATCATCCAAGACGAACACAAATGGCAATTTTAGGCCAAGATAAAATTAAAAGAGTAAAGGTGAAGTGATGATCTGACGGTGCGCCCAATCCCGTGCCTGCTTCTGTGTGTGTGTGTGTGTGTGTGTGTGTGTGTGTGTGTGTGTGTGTGTGTTTCTCACCTCCCTAATTGTTCATACCTAATTGTATCTTTACAGGAATGAGTCAAGCTCGTACTGTCCCGTTTATTAAACCATTTTTATCATCCATATCCTTAAGTTTGTGAATAGTTTTGGCACAC
This sequence comes from Birgus latro, assembly GCA_018397915.1. Lineage (NCBI taxonomy): Eukaryota > Metazoa > Arthropoda > Malacostraca > Decapoda > Coenobitidae > Birgus > Birgus latro. Next base: position 10,017 of record JAGKTI010020452.1, on the reverse strand, counting down.
ACTATTTCATTCGGTAGTGCAATCCACTGATCAATTGCCCTATTTGGGAAACTGAATTTCCTTACGTCTTTATTGTCTCTCTTTTTATGAATTTTTTTGCAATGTCCTCTTGCTAATTCTTCCCCATAGGTTATATATTCATTTATGTCCATTTTCTCTTTCCCTGAGATGCATTTATATAGCATAATCATCTACCAACACTGCAGAAGATGTAGTGTTGGTAGATTCAATTTTTCTAGTCTTTCTTCGTAGCTTAGATCCCTTAAGCTTGGTACCCATCTTGCAGCTGCCCTTTGTACTTTTCAGCCTTATCTATGTGTTTTTTGAGATGTGTGTGTGTGTGTGTGTGTGTGTGTGTGTGTGTCTAAATGTCAGGCATGGAGTCGCCGCATGTACGGAAGCCTTGGGGTACAGGAGGCACGTCACTCGGCTCCCCTACGTGCAGTGCGGCCACCATGCCGTGTTCTGAGTGGAACACCAAGTGGCAGTGCAGCGCCCACCAACCTGCAGAGGAAAAAGGGTTCATCATCACCATCATCGTCATCGTAATCATCGCCATCATGACCTCTTTTTCACCCAAGGATGGAGTCATGTTGGGTTCAGAGAGCAGGAAAAGAGAAAAAGCAAGGTACGGAGGTTAACCAGGCCAGGGAACTGCCAGGGACTGAACTGGTTAGATGAATTATGTACGAAGGAGCACACGTCAAGGAACTGACATTCTTAAGCTGATGATAGTCGGACTCTACCTATATGAAGTGCACCTATAAAGAGAAATATAGGAAAAGTTATATAACTGGGAAGGAAATGCTAGCGCTTCATTCCACTGCCTAGAAAAGGAATGTCATGCGTTTCATCCCACTGCCTAGGAAAGGAATGTCATACGTTGCACCCTACCGCCTAGGAATGCAATGTCATGCGTTTCATCCCACTGTCTAGGAAAGGCATGTCATGCGTTTCATCCCACTGCATCCTGAGGGACGGTATTCTCTTGAGTTTACAGACTTTCGGTGTATTTTGCCCACTGCACCTAAATACTGTCTTGCATGTTATTCATGTGTTGCCACTATCGAAACAGATTACACACATAAGACAGCAGATAATACTGATGTGCCGTATGTATAAATAAACTATAGTACTTTCACGTCAACTGAGTCCCTGTTTTCGTCCTTTTCCAACTTATTTCACGTAGCTAAGTGGCAGGAAAAAAAATTGCTACGACTCTACATCCAATCCATAGCACAGCTTCGGAATTAGCATCATATTCTAATGTTACTGTAATTTCTTGCTGCAGCTCACCATTCAAGACGGAAAGACGGCAATTTCAGGCCAAGTTAGAGTAAAAACAGAACAGTAAGGACGTGGTGGTAGAATTAGTAAGGACGAGGTGGTAGAATTAGTAAAGACGAGGTGGCAGAATTAGTAAGGACGAGGTAGTAGAATTAGTAAGGACGAGGTGATAGAATTAGTAAGGACGATGTGATAGGATTAGTAAGGACGATGTGATAGGATTAGTAAGGACGAGGTGATAGAATTAGTAAGGACGATGTGGTAGAATTAGTAAGGACGAGGTGGTACAATTAGTAAGAACGAGGCAGTAAAATACCTTCCAAGCCAACGAGAATACTACCCAAGGTCTGCAGTGATCAAACAAAGCACTGGACACACCATCACTCCTGGTGCAGCTTTAGAAATACAGATAGTGGACACCTCTACCCAACAAATGATACAAGGGCGATTTAAACAGTCAGTGCACGGAATCCCTTACATTTGACTGACACAGTGCCAATTGATGAAGGATAGAATTCAGCCTCGTTACAAAGACTGTCTATATAACTTGGTGCAGCATTGACTCATTAGCTATCCCAGTCTAGGAGATGTCTGCTGCCGTTCTCTTTATATAGCGTCTGAGATGTGGGTCTTACTGTCTGCCCGGTGTTTTATGAGGGGGGAGGGGGTTTTGTCATTAGGAGTTGCTGATGTTGTTGTTGTTGTTGTTGATGGTGGTAGTCTTGATGGTGGTTTATTGATGGTGGTAGTCTTGATGGTGGTGTTGAATGATAAACTCTGATACCGGTGAATAATGAGGAATGTCCATAATGTTCAAGGTGAAGGCTGTTTATGATGGTAAATACAAGGTGGTTCGTAAACAGCACTCCGCGTGAAACTCACATGGCAATATTACGTGTTGCGAGGGCGGCTCAATCTGATGCTGTAGGCGTGGGTGTTGGGTGGGAGATGGAAATGAATAAATGATGCAGGATAGACACTGATACCGCTGACTGAGCCGTCCCCGCAACACACGAGGCGGAGCGTTATATATGGACCACCCTGTATGTTAATAATAATGTTGTTGACAGCATACCAGGGTTGTCAGCTGTGAACCTGACGATGGTGTAGCCTCCGTCAGGAATGTTAACAGTGTCCTTCTTAACAGCATCCTGGAGCTTCCTTGTGATGCCCCCAGCCGCGTCCAGAGCTGCAACCTCTTCAGCAGTGGTGGAGCTGCAAAGGGCGGGAGACAGGGTTGGCGGGGCATATTATATCTCAGCGTTCTCTCATATTCTACTTTTAACATCTCAGTGGTGCTGGAGAGGGATCGATATGACTGGACACTCCACTACCCAGTTATACAAACATTTCTCAACTCCCTCTCTATCCCCAGAAAGAAGAATGGTGAATGGCTGAACTGCAGAAGGAGGACAACTTCAGCTTGCAGTTCACTGAGTTCACACGTCAGATGAACCGAAGCAACTACTACTACTACTACATCATTCCAGTACCGTAGTACCGTAAAAGCCTGCACCAGTAACACAGAGGAGGATACTGCGGTGCAATGAGTAAACTAAATCGCTGAGGAAGAGGAATGAGAAACACTGAGGATTGTATTATAAGTGGATATGGAAATTTCGTAGCATATCTTTCCTTAGCTATTTATTTTGCGTATTACTCGTATGCCACAACTTTCTCTTGCGTGCTCCTTTCATCGTTTCATTATCGACTTAGATTTTATCAATAACATGCAAGAGAATACCTAGACGTGGAGAATAAATCGCAAAGGAAGAGATGTTACAACCTCTCCAATGTTACTTAGAATACTGGTCTGAATTCTAAAGTATGTGGTGGTCTGGCACTGCAGTTTTTCCATAATATGTCTTTTCCTGTTTTCCCCCTAGCAATTGACTTGTTTAAATATATAAAAAATAAAAAGGATCCAAATGATGTAAAGCCTTCAAATACTTTTCCTTAAAAAAAAAAAAATCGTTTAATAAGTGCAGAGTAAACGGACTGTGCAAAGGGATGCGATGCCACCAATGCAGCTGCAGCCTTATATTTTGCATCAAGAACACTGAAAGCATAGCTTACACAACCTGGCTTCACCACGTCAGTTCACACGAAAGAGGAAAATCTATGGAATCCACGCATCATATGTCTACATCTGCTTCAGTTCATATCAGGCCCACTGCACAGAAGGAGCCTGATAACCAGAATTAACCTTTCCCAAGCTGGTATGGTATGAATGGGGGAGGGGTGCTTGTACGAAGAGTGACGCATGTGGAAGTAGGTGTTGCATTGGCTATATGAGTGTGAGTGTGATGTCATCGGTAAATGATAAAGGAGCATACCGGCATATGCAAGCGTATGACAGGATATACTACCAACATTCACTTTCACCCGCTCCAGTCCGATGGTGTATTTTTTATCTTAGCCAGGCAACCACCAGATGATTTGATTTGACTTCGGAAAGATTTTTGAGTAATGAAGGCTTTGCTCAAGGCGATATTTAGCTTTGCTGTTCGAAAAGTCTTAAGTTTAATGAAATCGTCAGAAGGTAGCAGGATAAAATGGAAAAAATACGTCACCGGACTGACGAGGTTTGATGCTCACCACGGCACACGCCAACCACCTAGTCGCCACCGTGTCACTCTCCATAATCATAGCAAAACTTTCGGGCAATTGCTAAAACATAGGAGGCAGTCAGAAGGAGGGGGACTGCAGCATATACAAAGAAACTAGAGTGCACAATTTATCATTATCTCTTGTTCCTGCAAAAACAGACTATAGATATAATATGGACTTGATCGTACAAATCTCTCTCAATCTTCTCTCAGGCTATAGTTGTGTAGAGAATACTGTAAGGTCAAAATGTTCGTGCCTGCAGTATGCTTCATTTTTCTTGCTTTAATATGTTCATTCTTTTCTTTTCAAAGAGTAAATTTGATGCCATGAATACCTTCTTACTTTCCCAGGTAAGGCTCAAAAACTTTTTTAGGTTCAAGTCGACTGGCAAGACTCCTACTTTAAAGTTGATGCCTACGCTGTACTTCGACACCCATATTTCTTCAGTTAATCTCGACGACTCAGATACATTCTTCCTCCCATGCAGTTTAAAGCTGTCTTAAGTTGGTACCTATCTTTTTCTAAATTAAACTTTATACCCATACTTTACTGTACTAGGTTAAAGTCGAAACCCATAGGCTTCTTCCCTAAACAACAGTTGATACCGCTACTTTCCTAGTAAATGTTAACTGTACTCATACATTCCTAGGTTATAGTTAACACTTCTACTTTCCTAGGTCTGAGCTAATCTCTAAATTAGGTCGAAGTATAAGCAAACGTTCCTAGGGTAAAGCTGATTCCTATACATTCCTTGGTTAAAGTCGAAACCTATCTTTTTGAGATTAAAGTTAAGTCTATGCTTTCCTACGTTGAAGTTGACGTCTATGTTTCCTGGATTAATATCGAAGCCTCATACACACTTTCTTACCCTCCGAGTCTGTCCATGGCAATCACGTGGAAGTTGTACCCGAGCATGTGAAAGGGGTGGTTGGCCGCAGCTACCGTACCCTCATCTACCAACACCAGCTCCACAGTCTCTCCCATCCCCACCTCCAGGACGTACGTGCACCAGCAGAAGTCTCCCTCACACTGCGGGGCCTGAGGGTTAAAGGAAGTGACGGGTAGATGACCAGCGTACTCTCCTATGCGGTGTTACATAATCGAAAAGTCTCTGGTCACCTATGCAAGAAACAGGTTACAGGAAGTGGAAAGGGTGAGCAGGAAAATTGTTGCACTAGAGCCACATTCTGGGTGGCACAGGAAGCTACATAACTGGCACTTCTTCCTTAACGATTTACTTTACATACTACACCTTAGCATTCTCCACTATGCAGTTGATATCGTTTTAATACCGACAAAATTAGCATTAATAACATACTAGAGGATACGGAAGTGTTATATACAGAATAAATTGTTGAGGAAGAGGCGCTCCGAAGCCTCCTATGCCATTCTGAATACGGCCATTAGTCGTCTGTAATTTTAGACAATGACAACAGTATGACATGGTATACTATGGCTTGGAGACTTCAGCCGACTGGCGTGGTGATGATGTGATCAGAAACTTTGTGAATAGTTTGGATGTATTCATGTTGTCACGCTTCTAAGCTAACAAAGGTACCGAATTCACCAGATTTGAGCAGAAAATAGAAAAATGAGCCACACTGAAGATCATGCATATTGTTTGCCTTAAAAATAAAAGCCAAAGCATTTGCCCACTAATGCGTATCGTTGCCATCACTAAAAAAGAAAAAAAAAGATCGGCAATCCTCTGGCAATCAGAGACAGATGAGTAACATCGAACCTTCGCCAAAATCATAAAAAGCCTTAGGATTTTGCTGTTTACTCTATTAAATTAAATATCACTCAAGCATTCAGAAACCTGAAGTCTGGGGTATTAAGTTGGTGAAGGTCACTGAGTATAATATGCCTTTGAAGAATTTCTAATAGCTGCTCTTTAAATAGCCATTCTCTTCGTTGAGGGTATGAAAGAAAATGGAGAATAATGCAAAGCTAAAAGAGAAAGCAAGAGGGTAATTTTTTCTTGCAAAATCATCTGGCAGTCGAAAGCATATCATTGCAGCTTCGCCAAAATTATTAACAAACAAGCCATATGTCCCGGGATATTGTCCACAAAGTTTGGATACAGTTTACGCACTTGATTTTCATATATTTTGGTAACAGCCAGACACACACACACACACACACACACACACACACACAGATGCAGGCAATTACACTATTGTCTCATCAGGCAAGCAATACCAGCCCTACTGCCACCAGCTTCAGTAATAAAGCCTGAGGAAACAAGCTCAAAACCTGGATAGTGTTGTTTTGTCACCACATGGCTCACTGAAGAATCTTTTGCGGTTGAAATATGAAATGTAACTACTGTGTTGATAAGAAGAGTGGAAGATGTGTAAATAATGGCTGAATGAACCATTAAACATGTCGAATGTATTTTTGTGTGTCTATCTGCTTCTCATATATAAAAAAAAAATAGTAAAGAAAAAAAGGGGGTACTATCTAAAGGGCTCCAAAGGATTCTGACGGGAAAATTTCTACTAGGATGTTAATGATGTGATTTAAAGTTGCTAAATTGGCGCCCCTGATGACCAAAAGTAGAACTAATCAGGTCACAATGGTTGGGCTTGGTGGCCAATTACCATAGTTTTAGCTTCCTCCTACAACCATATCAGCATTACAATCTAAAATTCACTATGTCAAATCACAATGATGGAGCTTGATGTCCAGGAGAGTAGGGTGGTGGACAGATGGATTTAAGTGGATGGGGGAATGGGTGGGTGGGTGTGATGGGACAAAGTGGAGCAGCATGGGTGAGTGAGTGGTTGGATGGGTGCTTGTGGTGAGGCAGTGTGGGTGAGTGAATGGGAAGGATGGGTGGGTGGGTGGGTGACTGTGGGTGAATGGAAATGGTGAGTGGGTGGGCAGGTAGTGGGAATATAATGCCACAGAGTGAATAGGTCCATGGTGAAAATAGATCCATGAGGAATATATCCCTTGGACAATAGGTCCAATGGGGAACATAGCTCCAGCAGGTAAAATGGGACCCTGGAGGTTGTCTTCCACACGGGGGTAGTCCTTGAGGGTCCTAGGTAATGCTAGTATGCACAGCCTTATTTTTTATCGAAACAACGCCGGCAACCCTGACAGTTAAGAATGATATGGAAGCAGTCATGTGGAGGTAATGAAGAATGAGAGGTGGATTAGGAGAGTGTATGTAAATGTGACTAAAAGGGAAAGGAAGCTCGGGGACGAGGTGGAGGGACAGGGAGGAGAGGTAATTGAATGAGGGTGGTGTGAGCTGGAAGGAGGGCAGCCTAATGGCGGACGACTGGGTGGTATGATGGCAATTTTTCTCAGGTCACCCCCTCCGGAATTTAGGCGTCTATAGATAGATAACTAGATAAAGAGGTGGTAATGGTGTGGCGTCTACCAACCTCTCCATATAGACAAACTGTAGGCTGTGGGTCCAATGGCTGTGAGAGGGGAGGTGAGGCTGGATACCTGAAGGAGATGCCGTTAACCTGCGGCGACAGGGATTTCCACTTGGCCGACACTGTTAAGGGGGATAGGTAAGGATAGGGTAAAGGTAGTGTATAACCAAATTAATTTTCAATTTAGTTTCAGCATGATTTTTAATAAATAAATATGAACCAGTGAATGAACATCCCAAAGCTGAAAGCGAGGTAAAATCAAGATATGATTAATTCGAGACATATTTACAGGAAGAGGGAGCAAAAACCTGGGGAACTCCATTCCACAACTGACTAGCTGTGTTCATGAAGGACTGACGATACTGATTAATCTTTATCTTGAGGATTCCGATAGAAAAGGAGCATGTAGATTCTTTTAATGCAAGGAAGAATTAACCAAAGGCCAGAAGACTGCAAGATCGTTCCCTCCAAGAAAAAAATAAAAATAACAGAGAGCCAAATTCAAAATCCGTTCTTTCTGAGATGCCTGGACACATTATGTTTAAAATACTGGAGGTAATGGGCAGTAGGAAATACAGGCAGAGGAAGACAGTTCCAGAGTTGACCTGTTGGATACATGAAGGACTGGGACCAGCTGTTAACTCTTGCATTAGAGTGTTGGACAGAGAAAGGATGGGAGTTTGCTGCTATATGGGTGCTACGTGCCTACTGTAGTGGTGGAGGAATGCACGCAGGCGGTTCAGGGGAGCAGTGACCATTGACGTAGCGACAGAAAAGAGCTAGATTCAACAGTGCGACAAAGAGACAGGGGTTATAAGGCGCCAGTAAAAGGAGGAGGGTGAGACGAAAAACCTTTAGCTCCACCTTGTTGAGAAGAGCTGTATGTCGAGAGCCTCCTCCCACATGAGAGTTGTATCCCCCTCAGGAGAATAAAACCGGTGTATAAAGTCAACAGTTGTGCAGGAATAAAGAAGGAACGGAGTTGGCTCAGCACACCTAATCTCTTCGATGCAGATTTTACAAGTGAGGCAATATGATCTTTCCAAGGTAAATTTCGAGAGACTGAAGCCCCAAGTATGTTCATAAATGATGCAGGATTGAGTTGGATGCTGTTAAAAATTAAAGGGTACTCCTGCCAAAGATTTTAATTGGTCGAAAGATGAAGTAACTGATTTTTTGATTCATTAAAAACAAGATTACTTATACCCCAATCAGAGATATGATCCAAGTCAGACATTAGGTGTGCCATAGCCTCGTCCCTTGTTTGTTTAACTAAGTATTGACATGAACGCTGTAAGAAGCGAATAGAAAGATGAAAGGTGGAGTCAATAACGCATGAGTGGATAGGGTTAGATGTACAACTTAGAACATCATTGACGAATAAAGGGAAGAGAGTTGGTGAAAGGACAGAGTTCTGTGGAACACCATTATTGATAGCTCTGGAAGAAGAACGGTGGCAGTCTACAACAGCAGCTATAGAACGACCAGAAAGGAAGCTAGAAATGAAGGCACAGAAGGACAGAAACCGTGAGATGTCAGTTTGGAAATTAACGCTTTATGCCAGATTCGATCGAAAGCCTTTGAGATGCCAAGTGCTGTGCCAAACCTTTGCCAAAGCCCCGAAAGGAAGCTGACCAGGAATCTGAGAAGAAGGTGAGAAGATCGCCAGTGGAGCGTTCGTGACATAACCCACACTGGCGATCGGGAAGAGAGATGTGATAGGAAAGGTGCTTTAAATTTATTTTGTTAAGTATATAACTGGGCAATAAAGGCCTGGGAATGATCACCCTGTTGTGGGACAGGCTAAATGAGAGCAAGCTTCCAGCAAGAAGGAAAGGAGTACAAGTAGATAGACAAAGGAAAAAGAGTTTACTTAGGAAGGATGTAAGCAAAGAAGCACAGTTCTTGAGAACAGCAGAAGGGACCCCATCAGGCCCATATGTCTTGTTAATACTGAGGCCAATGAGGGCAGAAAACACACAAACTGAATAAATTTTAATGTCAGTCATGAGAAAGTCACAGGAGGGAAGTGATGGAGGAAGAACACCCGAGTCGTCTAAAGTGGAGGTTGAGAAAGTCAGACCAAAGTTCTGCTTTTTCAGTAGAAGAAACAGCTACCGAGCCATCAGGGCGGAAAAGAGGAGGGAAGGATGATGAAGTAAAGTTGTTAAAGAGGCTTGTGGCAAAGTGTCAGAAGTCGGAAAGTTCACAACATTAAGTAGTATTGTAAATTTCAGAAAGGATCCATCCTATGAAGGAAATTATTCATAGCAAAGCAGAGAACAGATTTAACATGGTTCGGGCAGAAACATTAAAGGGATGAGATTCAGAGGTGGGTTGGTTCCGGTACGTTTTGTACGCCTTCTCTTTGGTATGGATAGCATCAGAACAAGCGTGATTAAACTTTTTTTTTTCCATTAGTCTTAGGATAAGAGAAAGGATTGTATGCTTCCATGTCCACGAAAACAACCTCCGTAGTGCACAAGAAACATTCAGATGGCTCTCGGCCATTGAAGCAATAACCATTCCAGGAAAAATAAAAGAAATACTTCCTACTTCCTAAGGGTCGCCCAGTCAGTAGCTCCAAAATGCCACAACTGCCGCTTCTTGGGAGGGTCCACAGGCCTTACTGGAGCAATAGGACAGGCTCTGATGATAAGGTTGTAATCGGAGGAGCCCAGTGGAGAGAGAAGATTAACAGAGTAGGCAGATGGATTAGTTGCAA
>JAGKTI010020451.1:0-16323 GCA_018397915.1 Birgus latro | reverse complement strand
AGCTACAGCTGCGTTCTGTGGGGGATGGTGTTGGTATATGAGCCTTGGTGCATCTTCCTCTATTTATCCCTCCTCTCACTCACACACTCTCCCTCTGACTCATTCTGTGTCTACCTCTTCTTCTTGCCATCTCACTATCATACAGCATCCTCCTTCATATATCCCCCTAATTTCTCCCTCCACTTCATCCTTGGTCTCTCTCTTCTTTTATCTATCTCACTACCACCATCTCCCATGCAGTACCTCACCTCGTCCCTCCACATCAGTCTTGGTCTACCTCTTCTAACTCTAACCACCCTACGTACACACTCATTATTTTTCCCTCTCATTTAATCACTTCACTATTTCTTGGTCTGTCATATACCCTCACCTCCCTTGTATCTCCATCTCACTCTTGGTCTATCTCTTCTTCCAGTCACTCCACTCTCACACATTCCTCCCTCATACTCCATCCAACCTTGTCTCTCCACCTCAGTCTTGGTCAACCTCTTCTTCCAAACTTCCCACCCTCATACTTCCTCCCACCTTTACACAGCTCATTTTAACTAGGCGTAAAATTGCCTTCTCCCCAACTTGAATGCCGTGCTATAACAAGGGATTAGTAGAAGAATATAGTGCTCATCAGGAAGAAGTGCTAAGGAAAAGATGCAGAAATACAGTAGTCTGTTGTCGTGTTTCAGCCACTGAGCTACAGGAAATGAAGCTGCGAACGAACAAAAATCTCCTCAAAGTTAAGGTGAAAGAAACATTATCTCCACATCGCTCTTGGTCAAATAAAAAAAAAAAAAACTATCCATAAATATACAGCCTCCTTCACATGGCACCCCAAATACCCCTCAAATTTTTTTCGCCCAAACTCAAAAACGATTACGCCCCTTCCAAAATCTCACACCCTTCTTCCCCATAAACCCTTTAATATTTTTTACTGGTCTCTCATACTTTCACCATTTAAATCTACACGCGTTCCTTACATTCACCCATTAGATTATTCACGCCATTCATACACTCTCCCTTTCAAATTCTCCATCCTACCTCCCACAACCACTCACTCGCTAAGAATTTTTACCTGCCATTCATTCATCCATTCATTTTTAGATTTTTCACCCGGCCTCCACAACTCCATATTACGTCCACTAAAATTTCCATCTTCACCTATATGCACCCTTTATATTTTTCACCCTACCTCCAAAACTTCATATTTCATCCCAAAATTTCCACCTGTCACCCATACACTCGTCCTTTAAAAATTGTAACCTATTTTCACATTACCCCGTCTTGTGTCTTTAAAACTTTTCATGCCATCCATACTGATATCCTTTAAATTTTTCAACATGATTATTACATCCCACATTTCAACTGCTAAAAATTTCGCCATCCATCCAAGCATTCATCATCATCATAATCACCATCATCATCATCATATCATCACCATCATTATCATCATCATCATATCCTGGCCTTTAGTTCTTTCTTCCTTGCATAAAAAAAAATCATCACATCATTATCATCATCATCACCACCATCATCATATCATCACCATCTAGCCACCTCTTTTGCCCACCCTTTAAATTTTTCGCTCAGCTTCCCAATCCTCACATCCATCCCCTTAAATATCACTTCCCACAAATATACTCCTCCACTAATCCCTTCACCACCATGATGCATCTTCATTTTTCTCAGGCTACCACCAGAGGATTTTTGAAGTTCCGGAGATGTCAGAGTAGTGAGGGAGTGAAGGATGGCTTTATCTGATGCCTCCAGTTGCAAATGTCTCTCCTAAGCTGAATAAAAACGCCTGTGAATATTGAAACAAAATAAATAAATATCATAGAAAAGGGACTAACATTTTCATCCTAATCTATAAAAATCATCCCCTTTTTCCTCCTAAAATTTCACCCCTTATTCATTCATTATTCACATTTTACAATCCCGCATTTCATCCCCCACAATATATCACCCTTTCAGCAACGAGGACGCCATCTTTATTTCATTCCTTGCTATCTCCAGACGACTTTATTCAGCTCAGGAAGACATGTGGGATTGGAGGGGTTAGATCTGGCCTTCGTTAACCCCTTCACTACGAGAGGCCATTTCCTAAGCTGACTGAAACTGAGTGGTTAGAGAAAAAAACAAATGTCTCCCTTGGAGTGAAGAGGCTCAAATTTTCCACCGGACTCACTCTCTCTCTCTCTCTCTCTCAAAAAAAAAAAAGGGGGGGAGGATATATCTAGTCTATTAACCCCTTCACAACCATGGCGTATTTTAACATTTTATTCTTGTGCCTGACAGACGGTCTGATCCAGCTGATATGGTTGTGGTGTGGTTCTGAAATGGTTGTGGTGTGGTTCTACAATGGCTGTGGAATGCTTGTCTCGTATTAAAACCACTTCGGCCCGAGGACATCTTTTCCTGTTTCGCTATGACTACCACCCGGCGAATTTATTAGCTTTGGGGAGATCTTTCACAGTGGAGGAGTTTAGCCCAAGGGAACTGTTCATTTTTTTTTTTTAACTCTACCACCAGACAATTTTCTATTCAGCTTTTGCTTGACTTTTCGAACAAGAAGTCAGATATAGCATTCACTAACCCCTTCAATACGAGAGGACCTCCTTAAACTGAATAGAATCGTCTGGAGGAGGCAAAGGGAAAAAAGTAAACTCACAATCGGAAGGACGTGATAAATGGAGATAGTTTCACCACTTTTATTGGAACTTGGCCTACAACTGCCATCTCTCCTTGCGTGCTGACATGTTACAAACGAGAACCACCAGAATACAATGTTAGCCACGAAGAAATGCCAGAGAAGGATGTGCAGAGCCAGAGCACTGTCTTTTTTTGCCAGTGAGGTTTATGAAATAAGTTGAAAAATGATGAAAATCTGAGGCAAGTTATGGTGAAAAGAGCATAGTCAACCTTATAAATGCGAACTGCGAACTAAATATTTCAATTTAGGGTAGAATCAGACGATTTCATTTGGCTCAGAGTAAACAATCCAGCACAAATATTAGAAACCAATTCCCTTAATGTTTTGACCAAGATATTAAGAAATTCTTATAATATTCCAGCTAACTTCCTTCGATTTTACTCAGCTGTATAAACTCACCGCGGCAAAGGGTTAAATAAAATCGTCTGAAGATATAAAAAAATACAAAAATGTTTCATGGTAGTAAAGCGGTTAAGATTTTCACCCGACACCCTCGCTTTTTTCCCCCCCTGAATGACTCCCCACCGTGTCCACACAACGAAAGGAAACGTTCTACCAGCCTTGACCGCAGCTGTGTGTGTGTGTGTGTGTGTGTGTGTGTGTGTGTGTGTGTGTGTGTGTGTAGGAGAGAGTTGGGAGGTTGATGATGATGGAAGGGTTTGTGAGGGAGGGAGAGGATGGCGAGTAACACAGCTAGCCTACCTTAATAACTACCGTACAGTGGAGAGGGCGGGTGAAAATGGCGATACGTGACATACAGTAGCATAGTAGATGGCGATGGGAGGGGGCAGGGTGGAGTGCGTATGAACAGGGAGAGAAAGGGAAGGGTTATTTACTAAATGATGAAGGGAAGGGCAAAGCAGGGTGGAGGAAGGGGGGACTGATGACCAGGGAAGGAGACAGGTGGTAAGAAAGAGGCATACGGTAGATAATAAAGGAAAGGATGGAACAGGTGTGATAAGGAAGTGTGTACACAACAGATGATGAAAGATGGGGTGGGGTGGGGCGAGTGGAGATAGTGGGAGGAGTTGCAGAGGTATACAGTAGATGAGGAAAAGAAAGGTGAAGTGGGGTGCGCGGGAGGGGGAGGCGAAGGATGTAGGGAGGGGAGGAATGGGGTGGATAGAGGTAGGGAGATGAAGTGGGGTCGGTAGGGTAGGGGTGAAGGTACACAGTAAATGAAGTAGGGAGGGGTGGGGTGGGATAGGCAGAAGTAGGAGGATAGGGTAAGGGGAATACACAATGAAAGGAGGGGCGGAATGGCTTGACCAGAGGCACGATGGTTGGGGAAGGGGTATACGGATGACAAAGAGAGAAGCGGGGTCGGGTGGGGGGGGGGGGGGGGAGAGAAAGGGAGGGAGTACAGGCCATACAGGAAGGGATGAAGCGGGGTGGGTAGGGGGACTGAGGGAGGAGGCACAGGTGATGAAAGGACGGGTGGAGCAGGGAAAGGTAATGATGAGAGGGGTGGAATGAGGTGGATAGGGGCATAAGACAAGTGAGTGGATACGGGAGGGGGTATAGATGACGAAGGGAAGGGCAGAATGGAGTGGATAATGGAAGGGAAATAGGAAGGGGGTAAAAGAGGGACAGCTTACAGCAGATGATGGAAGGGGTGACATTCTAGGATGGTGGAGGGAAGGGGAGGAGGTTACAAACAATGATGGAGAGGAAGGAATGAGTGAGTAGGAGGGGATGGGAAGGGTAGGGTGTATAAGGGAGATGCTGAAGGGAGGTAGAGGTCATGGGAGGTGGGAAGGGGGTGTCAGGGTGAGTTTTTGTGGTGGCACCGGTGTAGCCTTGTGGGGGATACTACGCCGGGAAAGTTTATATTAGCGGCCATCACGCCTTCTCGCAGGTCAGGCCCGGGCTCTGCAAAGAGAGAGAGAGAGAGAGAGAGTGTGTGTGTGTGTGTGTGTGTGTGTGTGTGTGTGTGTGTGTGTGTGTGTGTGTGTTAAAGCTGAGACTACAAGAATAATTATAAAAACATACCGGACTGAAAAAAGGTTAAAGCTGGTAAATGACTGTATGTTAATGGAAAACGATTATACTACTGATATAGTGAGAAAAAAAATGTTATCAAGTAGTTCCTATGACTCCCTCAGCTAAATATTAGACGTTAGATAAAGAAACAATACTAGAGTTGTTCCCACCATGAGAGAGGTAATGGTACCAGTATTAACACACTCAGGTTCCTGCGATGCACTCTCGGTTTAGTTAATGACGGCGTCTGGCATTAGCTGTAACATAATACTTGAGTTGCCCCCAACATGAGAAGACTAAAGAAGGGCTGTCGAGTGGTCAATGTATACTTAACTGTGGAATGGATTACTGTATATCTATGAAGGCCAGAGGGATAGAAATTACTTGCAGTTGTTGGGTATATTGCAGCTGTTGGGTATTTGTGGTAAGTAGTCTGTTGTTTTGTGTTAAGGTATGTAACTGCTCGGAAAAAAAAGAGCAACATTCTCTCTCTCTCTCTCTCTCTCTCTCTCAGGTGTCGGCGTAACCTTGACAGAAATTGAACAGGGAAAGTTTTAATTAAGTTGGTTCACGACCTGACGATGATTGTCAATTGGTTTGGTTGTAGAGCTGTTGAGCTGTGTGAGGGTTGTAATGCTGCCGACCGGTCACAGGATGAGTAGGTGGTTCGGTTATATGGCGGCCGAGTTATGACTGACTGGCTGTTATATGATCAAGGACTAGGTGGTTTGATTGTTCAGTGGTTGTGTTACTTTTGCAAAAGTAACGCCATTTTAATCTAACGTGGCCTAAAAGTGTCCTCTCTCTCTCTCCATCTTGAATGCTGAGTTGTAACAACAGAATAAAGCCAGAAAATGTTGGTTTTGAAGATGTGCTAGGCAAAGAATGTAGCGCCGAAGTACTGTCTTTTTATCCGACGCTACAAAATGACGACAACCTGGGCCAAGTTCGAGTAAAAGTAGTATAGCTTGGTAATTCGTCTGAGTGGTTTACGAATGGTTATGGTGACAGCGATGGGTTGAGGGATAAAGGGTGACTGTGATCTGACCTGGGTGTAAGACAGAAGAGTGGTTAGGAACAACTGTGTGATAGTCGTAGCTGGATGTGGTATTTTCGGGTGGTTATGTCCGGTTGTGGGTAGGTGTGGTTGCAGTGCTAGTCCTTGACTGTATGATGGTAGGGATGTTTGGTTATGTGATTCTGATGGTCATAATGGTAGCTGATCGGTGTTGGCGTTACGATAAGGTACTTGTACAGTGGATGCAGTCCTGCGTGACTGGTTGTGGAAGCTTGTGAGATGGCTGTGTGCTTAAGGGAACACTTAGGGCCGTAGTCTGAAACTGTGGGAAGGCGTTCACCTTGACCTATCTGTATATTTTGGTAGTCTTAGAAGGATAGCGTTCCCTTGGGAACAGGATGGGATTACCTTGGCGTACTGTACTGGTCCAGTACACTATGCTGAGGTAATCCTCTCCCGTTCCCAAGGGAACGCGATCCTTTTAAGACTACCAAAAGATACGGATAGGGCAAGGTAAACGCCTTCCCACAGTTTAAGACTACGGCCCTTAGCCTCTTCACTAGGAGGACGTATCTTGCCATCTCCAAGCGACTGCCGGTATACTGTACTCAACTCAGGATTTTTTTTTTCGACTAAAGATGCTGGATATAACCTTCATTGATCCCATAATTAAAAGAAAATCTCCCATAACTACATAAATCGAAAGGTGTTAGAAAGAATAAACAAACGTCACCAGGCTAACTGGTTAATCCCTTCACTACGATGACGTGTTGTGTCCTTTCTCACTCCTGCCAGGCAATCTCAAGTAACTAATGAAGAACTCCTCTGACTAAAAACGATTTAAAATTATGTCCATTAGCTGTTCCTTACATCACGATACCGACGTTTCAATTGCTTTCACATCCAGATTACTTTTATTCCAATGAGGACGATGCTCTGGGACTCAAGGGGTTGAGAGGATGTGAGAGGGGATGTTTGGATGGTGAGAATGGTTGGCTGGTTCTGGACCCCCGCTAGGCCACCACTATCACGCCAACCCTAAATGAGACACCCCTAGCGTGTACTCAGTATGGACGGTGGGTATTAGCACTCAGTGGTGACAACTGAAAGTATATGGCACGTAGGAGGACTGCTGGGCCTCTGGGCTGTCAAGCCAAAGCCCAGAGTCTGAAAAAAAAAAAAAAAAAAACTTTCCTTCTCTCTACCAGTTAGAATAATAAAAATACTCGTATCAGTGGCAGAAATTTAATGAAAGGAAGGTTAAGACCTTATGAACAACGGGGGGAATACAGACCAATGAACCTCTTCAATGTGGGATGCAATTTATATTTTATTCTTGCTATCACCAGACAGTTATTTTTTTTTCTTTCACAGATGAGGTAAAATGCAGCCTTCATTAACTCTTTCATTACCAGAACTCTCCTTTAAACTGAAAGAAAGTGTCCGAGAAAAGAAAAGAAGCAAAAATGAAAGTTTCCGAGCGGAAAGTATTAACCATTTCAATGTGATGACCCCTCCCCTCTCTCTCTCTCTCTCTCTCTCTTTTTCTTCTTGACACCAGACTTTTGTTCAGCTTAGGAAGGTCGCCCAGTTGTCGAAATGCTGATGAAGGCTGTATCTGACTCAACCAGCAAAAAAAAAAAAAAAAAAAATCTAAAGTGAAAAAAAGTTGTCTGTATGCAACAATTATGTAATATAAAAAACACTTTCGGGATAGAGGGGTTAACACTCTCAGGTTCCAATACTCACTCTCAACTAAAGAGATGTTACCTGATATAGAATACTTGAGTTATCCCGACCATGAGAGGGATGTTGGTGCCAGGATTAACTCTCTCAGGCCACTCTCAACTAATTTAATCTTCTGGGGTTAGGTGAAATTGGATAACAATTAATAATACCCGTAATAAAGGCAATACATGACACCTGCACGAAAAACAATAACTCACTATACATTTGTCAAGCACGATAATATTTTGTACAAATCATAGAAACATTGTCCTTAGCCGCGTGGTAATTCCTGTTCGTCTTGCTGTACAATTTTATGCTGACTTCTTGTGTGCTGTATAAACGAGTATTTCTTTTTCTTTCTGTCTAGACACAAACAGGAAATGTACTTTCAGAGATGAGTGCGATGTCTGGTTTTATGGTGGTTGATGTAATTGCCAATGAAGTATTATTATTCTTACCTATCTTCATTACTATCATCACATAGCCATCATAATCATCAGTGTCATTATCGTGCTTCCCCTCTCCGTAATGTCCATCTCAGCAGTTACTTCAACAAACAAGGGATGAGGCTATGGTACACCTAATGTCTGACTTGGCTCGTATCTCTGACTGGGGTAAAACTAATCGTGTTTCTAATCCATCAAATACTCAGTTCTTACACCTATTAACCCGACAAAATCTACCATAGGAGTACCAACTAATGTTTAATAATATCCAGCTCAATCCTGCGTCATCTTCAAACATACTTGGGGTTTCATTCTCTCGGGATTTATCTTGGAAAGATCATATTACATCTCTTGTAAAACCTACGTCCAAGAGATTAAGTGTCAAAACCTGCGTCCAAGAGATTAAGTGTGCTAAGCCGACTCCGTACCTTCTTTACCCCTGCACAGTTGTTGACATTATACACGGGTTTTATTCGCCCCTGTGTAGAGTACAACTCTCATGTGTGGGTTGGCTCCCCACATACAGCTCTTCTCAGCAAAGTGGAGTCAAAGGCTTTTCGTCTCATTAACTCTCCTCCTCTTACTGGCTCCCTTCAACCTCTGTCTCTTCGCCGCACTGTAGCATCTCTATCTCTTTTCCACAGCTATTTCAGTGGTCACTGATTCTCTGAACTGTCTGCTTGCATCCTTCCACCTCTACGACGGGCACGTGGCACCTATCTAGCAACAAACTCGCATCCCTCTTCTGTCCAGCTCTCCAATGCAAGAGTTACCCGTTACTCCCAGTCCTTCATTTATCCAACGGGTCAGCTCTGGAACTGTCTCCCTCTGTCTGTATTTCCTACTTCCTATGATCCCCAGTCTTTCAAACGCAGCGTGTCCAGGCATCTCGAAATGAACAGATCTTGAATTTGGCTCTCTTCTGTACTGTTTTTGTTTTTGTCTTGGAAGGAACAGTTTGCGGGCTCCTGCCCTTTGGTTCCTTCTTCCGTGCATTTAAAAAACAAAAAAGAAAAAAACATGGATCGAGCAGGTGTAAAGCAAAGGTTTTAATTTTGGGACATGAAGCGCACCCACTGCGCATCGTGGTGGGTACTAAGCTGCCTGCAATACAAATACTGGGCAAAGGGATCACCACATGCTTCCATCAGTCAAATAATGGGACTGCCAATCACTTAATCCCATCCCTTTAAGTCGCCATTTAAAACATGCAGAAAATGTGTGGGTAGTAGGGTATTATTTAGACCTTATCCCAGGCACAATAAGGCGTAGCCCTTTCCTCGCCGGGGGTTCGGGTACAAAAAGCAATACCAACAGCACCACCACCACCCACAGTTACGGTACAACATCCACTAAAGGACTAGTAAAAACAATAACACTCACTAAAGGAATAATAAATCCATTAAGAACACTCATTAAAAGACCACCAAGACAACAAATAAGAACACCCACTGAAGGCAACGAAATAAGCAACACAAAAACAGCAAAACAACAATCTTATTAACATCTTACTACAGTTCCGTGTAGGCCTACGTTTGCGGTGGGCTGGGTTCCTTAATCCTTTCCCGGATATTAAACTCTCCAGTTCGAGTAAGCATTTTTACTTGTACGGCAAGACTAGGTTACTAAAAGCAACACCAGCTTATCTTACACTAGGTAAATGAGAGCAACGCCAGCTTATCTTAGACTAGGTATATGAAAGCAACGCCAGCTTATCTTACACTAGGTAAATGAGAGCAACACCAGCTTATCTTAGACTAGGTAAGTGAGAGCAACGCCAGCTTATCTCAGACTAGGTAAATGAGAGCAACGCCAGCTTATCTTACACTAGGTAATTGAGAGTAACTTCTTATCTTGTTCTTATTGTTGGAGAAAGTGAAATTAACCTCCACTGCACTAAAACCATTAATCCTACGCCACCCACTTTCACAGGGTAGACTCTCATGGCCTGTTTCCACCTCCCACCACGATTTCAGCTACTCAACCCATTATTTTGTTCCTCACACCCAGTTCTTTACCCTTCCACATACTTTCATTCTAGGACATTTGAAACACACCACTGCACTCAAATCACCCACCCTACAACACCCACTTTCACAGGCTATGCTTTTATATGAGAGAGAGAGAGGGGGAAGGGTGAGTTGGAGATCAGACACCCAGATGGCAAAGGGCACTGACAAGGAAGCAATTCATTTCTGGCCACCCCTTATGGGCGATAGATGGGTGGATAGATAGATACAAACTTGCCTCAGACCCACCACCCACCTCACCGACAGCACTGCTCACCACGCCCATTTCTTTAATCCCCCACTGATGGTGACTGGCGCGAAGCAGATCATGTGGTCGACGAACGCGCTTGTTTATCTTAATCTTGTCTCCAGACGATTTAATTCATTTTGAGGAAGACGTTTAGAACCGCAGGAGTTAGATACAGCTTTAACTCGTTCTCTATTAGGGGCGCTCCTAGGGTGATAAAATAACTTTACAACAGAAAGAATAAACACGAATGACGTAACTGGGCTGAAAGAGTTAACAGCAAAGAAAAAAGGTTTGGTACTACCTTTCCTTTGATATCACAGGAACTATGAAGCTGCTTGCACTCCACATTCCTAAGATTATACAATGGGTGGATGGGAAAGGTGAGGGAAGGGGCCCCCTTCCCCAGCTCCCAGCCTCTTTAGTCTACTTTTACGACAGCCAAGAGCAACAGAGTTTGATTCTTAGGCAGGTCAGATTCTTAAACAAAGTTTGTCTCCATCT
The DNA here is from genome assembly GCA_018397915.1 of Birgus latro. Lineage (NCBI taxonomy): Eukaryota > Metazoa > Arthropoda > Malacostraca > Decapoda > Coenobitidae > Birgus > Birgus latro. The sequence continues at coordinate 5,684 of JAGKTI010020451.1, read as the reverse complement.
GGCCCCTTGTCGCCACGTGGTACAACTAGGGGGTTCTGTGAAATATCAACTACTTGAGGTTATACTCTAAGCAAAAAAAAAAAAAAAAAAAAAAAAAAAAAAAAAAAAAAAACTTTAACCCCATCTTGGTCAGAACAACTCTAGGATCCGTATTCTCGTCGGTTAGGGAAGCCCACTAACACCTTTTCCTATGTGATTTATTTTTCTTATTACACCTTACTGTCCTACTCTGTGTTATATAAATTCTTCAAACACTGCCATACTCTCCAAAGCACAGATAACATGAACACTGGATTGGACACTCTGTTTCCCTGATTTGCAGTAATGGCCCCAAAACCTAAAAATGATCCTTCGCATTCTGTCCTCATTATCTTGGCTTGTAGTCAACAAAAGTCAAATAACAACAACGGCGTTGCACAAAAACAAATGTATCTAACACAAATATTTCAGTGAGAGAACTGAATGTCACTGTACAATATATGGTATGTCAACTCTTTTTAACACCTGTTAGCTTGCTGCGTCACTTATCGTCACTTTGTGACCTTCACACTTCACCATGCTGAGGAGCATTCAAGCAAAAATAGACTTAATTTGAAAACACGTGGGAAAATTATTATCAGGTAAGCTACAGATTATTCCAGCAGTAGAATATCAACTGTTGGAGAATCTTTGTAAGTAATTTGATGAAAATGTTTGGTACTGTTTCGTGCAATGTTTCTGCATCAATCCCCATGGCCCAGATTGGTGACTAGTCAGCGTCACTGATGTGGTGGACAATAGCTACACATTAAATACAGAGATCGCTAAGAAATTACAAAAGACACAATTGACCAAAACCAGTTTTAAAGCTAGCTTTCATGAGGTCTCATAGCCAAAGCTGCAAGTGTCCAGCCTTACTGGAGGAAAACCATAGTGTAGGTCCTGAGCTGGGTGATGTAATAACTTTCTTTGACTTTTAGGGCAGTGCCGATGAAAGTGTAGGATAACTATTAATATGACCATGAACACATTGTTGAACACATTGTGCCTTCAGTTACCAGCCTAACATGCTTCTCACCTAGTCCACAGATACTCAAGGAGGCTTTCTTACACACACGTGACTCATTATTATTATACCTGATTATATAAGTCACAGTATCACTGTATGGGACTTTGCAGGTGTACTGGTACAGTATTTGGTTACTGAGTGATTGCCGGTACAGTATGCCGTTTATTTTAGTCAGCAAGACCCAAGCAATTTTCTACCTCTGCCTCAATTACAGGCCTTGTCAGCTTCTCAAAGCATCCATTATTACAATCAGGCCCTATTTTACGCTGTGAGACATTTTCCCCAGTGCCATGACTGACGAATGCCATACAGAATTACATACCTCACTTTGTCGACTTTCCCTTCTCATTCGGACATTCCTCGCTATTTTTCTTACGTTGGAAAGTTTCTGATACCACAACTCCTATCTCCTCATGCAAAGACACATTGTTGCTGCAACTCATAATGCCTATTATTGTCGTTAAGTCAGTAAATAATAGCAAAAACACTGGAAGATACACTCGCTACTGCAAGCTTAGCCGCCAAACTGAATGCAGATTGTAAACATTCTTAATAGTGCAAGGATGGAACACTCTGATTGGTCTGCTGATCATAAAAGCGTGATGATTGGCTCCCGGATTGAGAGGTGCTCAATCATTGGGGGATGCCAGAGGGAGGGAGCATACTGATCAGAAGAAAGCTGCACTCAGCGGGATTTTCAACCATAATGGTTGATTCATCCTCAGATCATGTAGGGACGGGGGAAGACAATGCTATGCTGCTCTGGGCCCATTACTGAAGTGGCGAGAGCGCGCGGCTGGGGAGTGTCCAATCCAGTGTTCATGTTATCTGTGTCTAAAGATAACGCACCAAAAAGATATTAACCAGCCATATCCAAGAATAAATCCCTAAGGAAGAGGTTATGATAGTGAGTCACAAGGCTGAGAGCTAATGCCGTCACCCCCTAACCCTCTCAAGATGGGAAGAACTCTAGTGTTTTATTCCACTAAACGCCAGACGCTTTTATTCGCCTGTGAGTGAGTGCCAGGAGTCTGAACGTTAGTGAGCCCCCGTGCAGTTGATAGGCATTTGGGCACTGAGAGAGAGAGAGAGAGAGAGAGAGAGAGAGACTATAATTCCTTCACTTATCAACCCGACAAAATCTTCCTCAGGATTACCCACTAATGTTTAATAATGAACAGTTATGTCCTGCATCATCCTTGAACATGCTTGGGGTTTCATTCTCTCAGGATTTGTCTTGGAAAGAACATATTACATCTCTTGTGAAATCTGCTTCCAAGAGATTAGGTGTGCTAAGCCGATTCCGTACTTTCTTTACCCCTGCACAGTTGTTGACCCTGTACACGGGTTTTATTCGCCCGTGTATGGAGTACAACTCTCATGTGTGGGGAGGCTCTCCACATGCAGCTCTTCTCAATAGGGTGGAGTCAAAGGCTTTTCGTCTCATTAACTCTCCTCCTCTTACTGATTCCCTTCAACCATTGTCTCTTCGCCGCACTGTTGCATCTTTATCTCTCTTCTATCGCTACTTCAATGGTCACTGTTCCTCTGAACTGTCTGCTTGCATCCCTCCACCTCTACGACGGGCACGTAGTACCCGTCTAGCAACAAACTCTCATCCCTTTTCTGTCCAGCTCTCTAATGCAAGAGTTAACCGTTACTCCCAGTCTTTTATTTATGCAACTGGTCAACTCTGGAACTGTCTTCCTCTGTCTGTATTTCCTACTTCCTATGATCTCCAGTCTTTCAAACGCAGTGTGTCCAGGCATCTCGAATTGAACGGATCTTGAATTTGGCTCTCTTTTGTACTGTTTTTGTTTTTTCTTGGAAGGAACAGTATGCAGGCCCGTGGCCTTTGGTTCCTTCTTCCATGCATAAAAAAAAAAAGAGGCAATTTTTTCCCATTATTCTTGGTACGAGAGAGAGACTATAATCCCTTCACTCCCAGGATCCAATTTTCCCCCAATATTCTTGTTACCACTAGCCGATGTAATGCAGCTTAAGGGAGACGTCTTGCAGCGAAGGGGTTAATGATGCCTATATCTAAGAACCAGTTTGGAAAAAGTCTAAAGCGAAAAAAGTACAAAATAATAATAATAATAATAATAATAATCCTAGAGAAAGATAAAATGCGTTGTTATTGTCGCTTCCTTTGTGCTTATCTCCGTGTTCTTGTTATTGTTATTGTCGGTGTTAGATGTAGGTCTCATTAACTTCTTCGCTATCAGGTTCTCTGTTAAGTTTAATAAAATCGCCTGGTAGCAGCAATACACTCTCCTAGACAGTCTCTCATTCAGCATTCTCTCCATGTGGCCAACCCATCTCAGGGTACTTCTCCTGACGCCTTCCAGGAACATTCATGTCAACACCACACCACTCCTTTGTCTCCTCACTCGTCCGTCTGTCCCTCCACCTAACTCCACATGCTCCTCTCAGATAACTCACTTCCACTGCTCTTGACTGTTTTCTTCCAACATGATCCAAGCTTCACAACAACAACAACAATAGTAGCAAAACCCATGACTCCCTTTAAGAATAACAACAAAAGTTAACAAAATTAAACAATAAACGAACAAGCGATAACAAGCAGCAGTAACACTAAAACTAAAAAAAAATAATAACGTTACAAATAAGAAATTGGTAACAACAAAAATACAAACACAAAAACAACAATACACGTAACAAACAACAAAAACAAAGATAAATCCCCCAAAATGAAGAAGCACCAAATACAACAAACAGCGACCATCATTATTAAAATAAATAACAAAGAACAAAACAAGGAGTAAGCAGAGAAAAAAAAAACAAGGGGAATCGGAACAGGGGCATTAACAATATATAATCCATGAGAAAAAAATAAAACAAAAGCTACAGCAGACGTCACCACAACCAGAATAATATTAACATCCACCACAACACCCAGCATAGATGATAAGATTTGCCACACGGATGTGGCACCCAGCATAACAAATTATCAAAAAAGGAAATCATACTTTTTAAAAATCTTAACAATAAACAAAATACATAACAATTACATAAACAAGTCACAAACAACAATAGTATAAACAATGACCATACAATGACTGACCAAAATAACTATCTAAAAAATCACATTAATAACAAATATCACTAACAAGAAAGTAAGAACTTTCATCATAAAATTAACATAAACAAACACACACACACACACACACACAGCCTTCCCCCTAACCTTGCTACTCCCAAGCACGGCAAAAACATTAAGCAGCAATGGCACCCAACGACCTCGCGCCGGAGACGAAGGTGAAAAAAAAAAAACCATGCGGGGAAGACGGGTAAAGTATGGGGCCATCTCCGCCATTTTGTACCCAAGACGCACTCCACTTCTCTAAAAAGTGCTCGTAAGGTCACGGCGTAAGGTCGTCACTCTGGCTCTCCCGTGACCTAGTTTGACCCTTCAAACAGACAGGCGGAAAGAGGAAATGTGGGTTGGAAGAGTGGTACTGTATCCAATATGGCTGACGTGGCCGGTCAAGGGTGGAGAGTAGGGCTACTTTCGATTTCGGGGGTACGATCTCTGGCCGTGTGGTAGGACGGCCTTGGTGTGCACTCTCTCTCTCTCTCTGATATATTAGTTCACTCATATCTTCTTTAGCAATCCAAGCATCAATATCTATTTGCTTTAGCGTTACAAACCTAGCTATTCATTTTGGCGTCAGTCTTCCATGCTCCAGGAGTCTCTCCAGTTTACCAAATTAAAGTATAACCTTCAGTTTTACCTGTCACCTGCGTGTAGAACATTCTTGAAGTCTCTCCACTGTATTTCCCAAACCCACCACATACCAGGTCATTAAAACATCACTTTTCCCTGCAACTATTAACCAATTCACAAAGACGACGCTTTACATTTTTAATTCTTGCAACCTCCATACGATTTCATTCAGCCTAGAAGAAACTTTTCCAGTTGAAAGGGTTGGACATGGCGTTAATTTACTGCTTCACTATGACAGTCCCAATAAGAAAAAATAATAATGAAAATAAATACAAAAATATAAATTCTTGCTACAACCAGACTATTTTATTCGGCTTCGGAAAGACTTTTCCAATGGAGAGGTTAGACATAGCGTTAATTTACCCTTTCACTAAGACAGCTCCCCTAAGTTTAAAAGAAAAAAAAATCGTTTTGACGTGGCAAAAATGAAACAAATTACGTCCTAGGGCCGAAGTGGTTAAGCCATCCAGTTGATCCGGTTCCAGTATTTCTTACTGAGTCACCACCGGACCAGTATGCTTCAGCTTCAAGTACTTCGTCTACCTAACCTGTCTAATACTGGGTTAAGGCACTTCCTACTAATATTTCATGCAAGTTTCCTAATCATCAATCCACTGCAGAAAGCCCGGTTTGTGCTTGTCATCTAGGAGAGGAGCCTTGCGATATCATACGGCAATTTATATACTAATACTCGTCTGCAGTGAATGCAAAATTTGAACTATGGATATGAAAATGTTACAACTGTTAGTAAAAGGCACCGACAATTTCAGGTGCTAGTAAAAAAAAATAAAAAAAAAAGTATACAGTATCTGTGGAAGATTTTGTTTCACTATAGTAGGTACTTCATCATCCATTCCTAGTATGACGCATGCCAAGGGGTGGGTA
>JAGKTI010020450.1:0-16323 GCA_018397915.1 Birgus latro | reverse complement strand
CATGGCTAAACCACCTCAATGTATTTTTGTAACACTTTATATCACATCGACATCCACACCACAGCACTCTTTCACTTCCTCATTGTCAGTCTGTCTCTCTTCGTAACTCCACATACTTCTCTCGGATAACTCATTTCCACTGTTTTCACTCTTGACTTGTGTCCTTCCAAAAAGCTCCAAGTTTCACTTCCATATATCAGAGTTGGTATCACAATACTGTACTGTCATGCAGTGACTTTTTTATTTCCATTTTCACTTCCCTGTTCCTTATCACTGCTTTCAAAGAACCAGCAACATTTCTTCCCTGTTGAACCCTTTCAAGCACTTCAACCTCTAAACTTTCATCCCTACTCATCACACTACCCAATTACTTAAACGCACTCACATTTTCCATTTCCTCATCTAGCCTCACTGTACATTCAGTGGTTTCAGTTCTCTCAAAGACCATAACTTTACTCTTCCCTACATTAACCTTTAGATTCCGTTTCTTACACACACTCCCAACTCAATCACCAAGCCTTGCAGTTCCCCATCGTCTTCACTTAACAATACAGTATCATTTGCAAACAGTACAGGGAGTTTCCAAACACTGCTCTCTTTCACTAGGATTGGTCCAACATCCTGCCCCACCTTGTACCTCTTTTATAACCCCATCCATTTACATACTGAACAACCATGGGGACATGACACATCCCTGTTTCAATCCAACATTCAGACAGAAAAATTCACTTAGTTCACTATCCACAAACATTGCAGCCTTAAACCCCCACATACATACTCTTCACGGCATTCAACAACTTCCCATTTACTTCATGTATTCTCAATACTTTCCACATTCCTTGTCTATCCACCCGGTCATATGCGCTCTCCAAATCCGTGAAAGCCACATACAACTTCTTTCCCTTCTCTAGAAACTTTAAAGACCTAAGAATAAATATCTGATCAACACAACTTCTTCCCTTCCTAAAACCTCTCTGTTTTCTTCAACTAATTCCTCTATTATTTCCTAACTCTGTCAACAAGTACTGTATCTTACCATATACTTTTCCTATTACATTAAGAAGACAAATGCCCCTATGATTATGACACATTTCTTTTTCCCCTTTTCCTTTGTACAGGGGAATAATTATACCTGACTTCCAATCCTCCGGGACTCTACCTTCCTCTCAGGCCAATCTGCACATCTTCCATATCCATTCTTCAACTGTCTCTACTCCATGCTTCAGCATTTCACCACACCATCACTTTCTGGGTCTTTCCCCATTTTGACTTTCTTCATTACTTCCACTACTTCCATCCTACTGATTTTTTTCCTCTACAAGTACAGATCCTTATTTGGTGTTCTAAATCACAACTTCCTTCTCATTTCACCACCACAAAGGGTATGTAAGACTGAACCTGAAAATTTGCAAAAAATATAAAAAGTTGTAATAATGTCACCAGCATTATGCAGAACAGAACTGAGATAGAGGTTATCAAAAGAAAATGGAAGGGGATTTTTTTTTTCTCTTGGCACCTGGTTTGCATTTATGTAATTGGTGTTAACAACACTTTTTGTCAGAGTGTAATACAGTTCTGAATTATTAGTAATTGTCAGTTTTCCTGTTAACATTGTTCTGGTATCTGAACATACAGTAAAACACACGGGACAGCCAAATAATTGCTGTGGCAGAACAAACTACTGTAGTTCTGAAGGATAGCTCAATGAGGTTTTACTTAAGTGCTTATTATTATACACAATATTCTTGCTTAAGTTTCCTAAACTGCCATAAATCTTGTATATATGTTGTATTTTAGTATGAAATAAACCAGAAGAATATGCTCTCACTTTTACTGATTTGTTTCTAGTCATTAAGTGTTTTGTACAGGGCATTAAGAGAAGAATGGAAAAAAGACTAATAAATGGGAAGAATATACAGAACAGCTGGAACGAATATTTTAAGACTAATGAATGGGAATGTTCTGTACACAGCATTAAGAGAAGAATGGAAAAAGACTAATAAATGGAAGGAATGTACAGAAAAGCTGGAAAGAATATTTTAAAGGGCTAATGAATGATAATGGTGACAGCATAATAAAGGTAAATACAATTAACTTTGTGATGCACAAAGAATGTGGTGCCAGAAAATGTGGCATTGGGAGAAGTGAAGAGATTTAAAAATTGGAAGAAAGAAGATGGTCATATGGTATATGCTGAGATGATAAAAAGTAGTGAAGAGAATTAATGAAATCTTTGTTGGAAATATGCCATACACTAGCATGAGTCAAGTGGAAGAAGTCTGTGACTGTCCCTTTGTAAGAAAAAGTAAAGGTGAGTGAAATGAATAAAAAAAATTATCATGGGATAAGCCCACAGACTTAAGAAAAAGTATATAGCAAAATATTGATAACTAGGAGTAGAATGTCTGGTGTATGATGAACAAAGTACCGTACTTTTAGGAATGGCACGGGTTCTGTGGATCAGATATTTGCAGTAAAGCATAACACAGAAAGCACGTGATGCAGAGGTGGTAGAGATGGAGATGGAAGACCTGAAGGCGGAGGTAGCAGGCAGGGGAAGCAGAAGAGTAGAGGTTGAGGATATGGAGGTCTGAGGAAGAAGTGATTGTGAAGATTAAGATGGTAATTTACGAAGAAAGAAGGAAGTGTTAGGCACCCCCCTGGCTGACAAAGTATGAGATCAAAGAAGGAAGTGTTAGGCACCCCCCTGGCTGACAAAGTATGAGATCAATATGGATTCAGAATGAGATTCAACGTGGTGAAACTCTGGAGGGTAACGAGACTAACAAGACTAAAATTAATTGCCCAAAGTATCTGCACCCAAGGAAGAATCAGCCACAAACTAGACATGGATGACAGCATGGGGAAGGATAGGTTTGCTTAATATTCTCTGACTTCGAGATCAACCTGCTGAAGCAGGTGTATCTGCAAAAACAGAAGAAACAGTCCCTGAAACTGGAATGTCAGGTTCGATGAATGATGCAACAGAAGGCAGCAGGAGCTTGTAGTAGTAGTAGTTGTTCCTTAGGCAGTCTGGCCGAACAGCCCCGAGTCCCTAAGGAAGGCCACGGCCAAGACCACGCTTTCCCACAGAGCTCTCAAGGAGTGTATGTTGTGTTGTTGGCATAGATGATCGTGTGCAATGCAGTGTTCCATAATGTGCTTGATAGTATGGAGTGCTGTGTTACATCCTGGACAGGTGTCAGCGACAGTCATCCAGCCTCTTATTATAACTTAAGAGGGCTGGATGATGCCCACATCTCAGCCTGCCCAGGTGGACCCTGTCCTCATGAGGGAGATAGGATTCAGAAGGGTGGATATCAGGAGGCCGTGCATGCAGCTGTGTGTTGTCTTTAAGTGACTGAATGGAGTGCCGAGTGATTTGCGTATGGATATGCTTCTGGAAGCTGATCTGAGGTGGGCGAGGGGGGGAAAGATGACAGTATTTGTGTATGATATTGTGTGCTGGGTGTTGTTTTGATGTTCCTTGGTGTGTGTGGATGTGCTGCCATGTAGTGTAGTGGGTGTTGTGGGTTTGTAAAGGCTGCAGCGAGAATTTGGGTGCCTCTGATGTCTAGATGATCTCTGACTTTGAGGACTTTGCTTTCTTGGTGTAGGTGGTCTGTAGGTTTATATAATGGCTGTGCAGCCTGTGATTATTTTTAGGGCCTTGTTCTGTATGGTCTGAAGAGTGTTATAGTGTGTTTTAGGGAGGTTAGAAGCCCAAGCAGGGCTTGCATAATTCATCATTGAATGTATATATTTGTTTGTATACTGTGGTAGTGGTTTCTATGTTGTGTCCAAAAGTTGTATGGGCAAGTGACCTCAAGGCATTGGGTCTTGGTATTTATTTTTGATGTTTGTTATGTGTTGTTTAAATGACATTGATGTATTGTATATTGCACCAAGGATTTTGTGTGTGTGTGTGTGGTAGGGGAATGTTGTTTATGGTGAGGTGTGGAATGTGACTGTTCTGCTGTTCAGTTTGTGAGAAGGGTCACTGTAGATTTGGCTGGGGCTATTTTGAGCCTATTTGTGGTGAACCATTCATGTAGTGTGCTGAGATAAGGTTGGAGGATGTTTGCAGCTGTTTTTGCATTTTGGTGAGTACATGTAAGTGTTATGTCGTCTGCATATGAAGCTATGTGTATCTGTGGTGTGTAGGGTGTGGGTATGTCGTGCATGTATAGGTTAAAGAGTGTAGAGGGCAAACCAGATCCTTGGGGGACGGCATTTGTGAAATTTCTGATGTTCGAAGATGACCAGCAAATGTTACATGTGCACATCTGCCTTCTATGTAGTTTGCTAGCCATCTTTTTGTGTTATTGTGCATGTTTGTGTTGAATATTTTGTTTGTGAGGTTGTGGCGGGGGATGGCATCAAAAGCTTTACTAATGTCTAGTGTGACAAGGAGTGTTCTGTGTGGTGGCCTAGCTGAATTCACGCCATCAAAAACTCTCTGTGTAAGGTCTGTGAGAAGAGCATTTGTGGAGTGTAGTGGCCCAAAACCATGTTGTAATGGGGGTAGGGGGGTGTGAGGTGTAACTAGTTGAAAAACCAGTCGTTCAGTGACTTTGGAGGGGGTGCAGAGGAGTGTGATGGGGCAGTGTGAGGAAGGTAACGTGGGGTCTTTGTTGGGTTTGGCAATAGTGATGATAATGCCATACTTCTAGATGTTGGGTATTATGTTGTGTGAGTAGCTACAGTTTAAGTTGGTGAGTGCTAGTATGCCTTGTGGTCCAAGGTGTTTTAGGTGTATGTTGTTTATGTTGTCTGGTCCACAGGCAGATGAGTGCTTAATGCTGCTAATGACGTGCTTCATCTGGTTGTAAGTGAAAGGTGCGAAGTCTGGGTCTGTGGGGAACTGTCTCTTATGTCGGATGATACGTCGGTCATCGCACTGGGGATTTAGATGGCTGACATGTGAAAAGTGACTGATGAGTGTGTTTCCTTGTTGTTTGTTTGAAGGTATGGTGTCTGTTGTTGTGATGGCAGCGTGTGATTGTGTAGTGTTGCTGTTGGAGAATGTGATGCTGTTTAGTATTCTGTAGAGTTTGCTGGTGTCTGTTTTGTGATCAAGTGTTTGGAGATAATTATTCCAATTTAATGTTTGCTGTTCTGATATTTTACTGTTTATTTGAGTGCTGAGTTCTTGTATTTGTTGTACGGTGTCATGTGTATGGGGTGTTGGAGAGCATCGTAGTGTGTCCCGCTGACTGATGAGGTCTTGAATTTCTGGTGTGAAGTTGGGATTGTGTCTTTTTCTGTTGCCTCTAGGGATGTGTCTTTTGTCTGTGTTTTGTATAATTGTATTGAAAGTGTGCACAGCAGTGTTGATGTTTGTGATGGATGTATTGTTTAATGTTTCAAAGTGTTGTTCTGTTTCAGCTGTGAAGACCTCCCAGATGGCTCTCTTATAATTAGTGTATGTGTGTCTGTCCAGCTGGAGTGATTCTGGTTTTGGCAGTGATGATGATCGGGAGGTGGTCAGAGCCAAGGGTTCTGACCACTCTACAGGATGTTGTGGGAGTGAGGTTTGGGGAGCAAAAGGTGATGTCTGGGGACGTGGGAGGAAGAGGACTTGGGATATGGGTACGTTGATGAGGGTTATTAAGTATGAAAAGATGATCTGTTTGGGTTTGTAGAACCAGCCCTCTCTCTGTGACAGGGATGTTGACATGCCAGGCCGACGCCTTGGTGCTGAAATCACCACCCAGGGTGATGCTGGGTATGTTAGTGATGTGGTATATTTGTGGAGAGTAGTTGTGTGGTACTGTGGGGGACAATTGGCGGGGAATGTTTATGTTGGTGATTGTTATGTGTGATTTGTTACCAGTGCATATTTTAATTGAGTGTATTTCTGTCGTAGTGTCATGTGGGGGGAGAAATGACTTTGTGTATGCACTGGTATCAGAAAAGTTGATGGATTTGTGTACCAGGGTGATGAGTGCACCACCACTGCCATTGGCCCAGTCTTGTCTGATGGTGGTCAAAATTATGAAATGTAGGTGTTTTTTGTGCTGTGTAGTTTTGTTTCTTATAAGATGGCAATGTGTATGTTGTGTTGTTTGATGAATTGTGTGAGTTCTTGTTTTTTGTGTTTATGTCATCTATGTTTAATTGAAGGATGTTTATGTTATGTGTGTGATGTGTGTTGGGTGCTGCAGCATGGAGGGGAGGTGGTGGTGTGGGTGGAGGGGAAGGGGTAGGAGAAGGTTGTGATGGAGGTAAGGGTTGGAGTGATTTAGGCTGGGGTGGTTTGGGTGGGGGTGGGGAATTGGATGGTGTGGGAAGGATTGGTGGGTTAGGCTGAGGAGGCATGGAGGAGGTAGGAGTAGAGTTGGTGGGGGGGGTTAGTGGGTGGGGGGAAGGAGCATAAGGAGCAGGTCCAGGTGTTTGTGTAAGGTTTTCTGGATGCAAGTGTTGTGCACGTGTAATGGGTCCAGTTCTTGCAGGAATTGCACTGAACCCTTTGTCTGTCGGCTCGAAGTGATAGGTTTTGAGCATGTTGGACATACAATATGTATTTGTTGGTGGGTCCAGGACTGCTCTCAATGTTCCCGGATAGAAGTCGTCGAGAAATGACCGCCGGGGAGTCATTTCTCGGTTTAGAAAAAACGGTATTGTTGTGTATGTTGTGTAGAGTGATGTGGTACTTGCCCTGGAGACCGAAGCCACTCCCAGGTTCTCAGGCCCCGTGAGGGGCCAGGGAGGTTTGCGGTGGTTTGGCCCCCATGCTGTCCTCTTCTTCTGCTTCGACAGCCTCTGGGGGGTAGACCCATGGCAAAGACGCCACTGCTCCAGGTCCGCAGAAGCTTGTTGAAACAAGAGGTGACTATGAACCTGACCAGGTGGGGATCATTTGCAATGAAAACTTTTCTAGGTAACATGTTTCACTTGGAGGGCCTGTGTACATGTAGTGGTTCATCAAAGAATGCCTGTGGCCATAATGTTACATCCCTGTCCCACACTGCCACAGGCTCCAACAGCAGTAGATCAGTATAGGAAGGGCGTTGACCAGTGCGTTGTTCTTCCTAGGGGCAGCCTTTCAGTGTACGACACAGAGTAGCACAGGCACTTTAAATGAACACTGGCTTCTTAAGTTCACTGTCTTTAGTTTCCAAACAATTACGCTAAATGTTTGCCAACTACACTTCACTGTTTTCACAAGTACTGGAGCTATACAATCTTCACTAACTGAACTGACACTGAACTACACTCAAACTGACTGAAAACTAACTGAAACTGCTCTGGTCCTTATATAGCTCCTTATGTACCAGAATCACCTACTACTACGTCACAGTTCTCATGCATTCTCGAGGGAGCAATGGTTACAGCAATTACCATCTTGGAGACATACAAAACAGGCCAGAGTTTACTTAAACTGCATAACACTCTAAATTATTTGGCATACTAACTGAGACAAAATTACATAAATTAATAATCACATAAATAAAACATAATGGAGAAAATGAGCACACAAATTAATGTACAACTTACAAAATATCTAAGCTCACAAACTAAATGGAAAGGTGAAAGGGTGAGAGAATGGGAGTATGGTTTAGGAATATGTGCGGGAGTTAATGCAAATGAGAGGGCAAGAGAGGGAGTATGTCTGGCAAGCAAAAAGTGGAAGGAGAAAATAAGACAGAGGACTGAGTGGCAAGGGTGAAAGCTGAGGTTTGGGTGAGTGCAGAAGCATGTATGGGCAAGTTTGAGAGGAGCAAGAGAGTGTTTGTGACTGGAGATGTGAATGGTAAAGTTGGGAATGTGTGAGTGGATGGAGTGGTTGGTCAGTGGGGTGTGCCAGCTTAAGTAGATGGGAATGGTAGTGCTATGGTGGACATCTGTGCTAGTAAGGGGGTGGCAATAGCCAACACCTTTCAGCATAAGATGATCCACAGGTATACATGGAGAGTCATGAGGAGGATGGACGATGAACGAAAGGCAATGATAGATTTCATGTATGTGGATGAGCAAATGGGAAGAGAAGTGTTGGATGCAAGAGTAAGGAGAGGGTGGGGGAATGGAATCTCAGACCATCACTTAGTGATGACCAAGGTAAGGTTGCAAAGAAAGTGGGTGAAGAGACAAAGGGGAAGAGGAGGAAACAGCTCCTGTGAAAAGAGTGAAGTTGCAAGAGAGTGAGAAAATTGCAGAGTAGAAGATTGGGAAGGTATGAGTTAGAGCAGATGGAAGAGGTGGAAGAAGTATGCAAAACATTCATGGAAGAGATAGGTGTAGCGTGTGAGGTGGTTTGTGGAGTGAGGAGAAGATGTAGGAGTGTGCAAGGGACAGCATGGTGGAATGATGAGGTGAAACGAGCTGTGGAACAAAAGAAGAAGGCATATGGTGACTGGCTAGCGAATATAGGTAGGGGAGAAGATGAGAGAGAGAAAAGAGAGATATATGTGAGCAGGAGAAGGGAGGTGAAGAAACTGGTGAAGGTAAGCAAGAAGAGAGTGGATGAAGAGTTTAGGAGGAATCTGAGTGTGAAATGGAGGAGGAGTAAGAAACTGTTTTGGACGGAAGTAAAGAGAGTAAAACAGTGTGAAAGGGAAAATAGTATGGGAGTGAAAGATGGGAATAATAGATTGTTGGCGGAGAAGAGAGAGAAAATGAGGAGATGGAAGAAGCACTTTGAGGATTTGTTGAATGTTGAGAGTGAGAGCAGTGTTAGTACAAGTGGTTGGGGAATGGCTGGGAGAAGAAGAGAGGAGAGGAGGGAGGAAAAGATCAGTAGGATGGAAGCAACTGAAGCAATGAAGAAAATCAAGATGAGAAAGACTCCAGGACTTGATGGAGTGGGTGGTGAAATGCTGAAGAATTGGGGTGAGATTGTTGTGGAGTGGATATGGAAGTTGTGTAGATTGGCTTGGGAAGAGCAAGGGTTCAGAGGACTGGAAATCAGGTATAACTGTTCTTTATACAAAGGAAAAGGTGAGAGAGAAGTATGTGGTAACCGTAGGGGTATTTGCCTTCTTAGTGTGATTGGAAAAATACATGGTAGAATACTTATTGATAGGGTTAGGCATATAACAGAGGAGCTAGCTGGAGAAGAACAAGGGGGATTTAGGAAGGGAAAAGGGTGTGTAGATCAGATATTTGTTCTAAGATGTTTAGTGATGAAGTATCTAGAGAAGGGAAAGAAAGTGTATGCTGCCTTCATGGGCTTGGAGAAAGCATATGACATAGTAGATAGGAAAGGTATGTGGAAGGTATTAAGAATATATGCAGTGGATGGGAAATTACTGAGTGCTGTGAAAGTATGTACGAGGGAGCTAGGGCTACGGTGCGAGTGGATGGTGAGCCGAGTGAGTTCTTTGATCTAAATGTGGGACCGAAATAGGGATGTGTGATGTCTCCATGGAAGTTGTGTAGATTGGCTTGGGAAGAGAGAAGGGTTCAGAGGACTAGAAATCAGGTATAATTGTTCCTTTATACAAAGGAAAAGGTGAGAGAGAGAAGTATGTGGTAACCATAGGGGTATTTGCCTTTTTAGTGTAATTGGAAAAATACATGGTAGAATATTTATTGATAGGGTTAGGCATATAACAGAGGAGCTAGCTGGAGAAGAACAAAGGGGATTTAGGAAGGGAAAAGGGTGTGTAGATCAGATATTTGTTCTAAGATGTTTAGTGATGAAGTATCTGGAGAAGGGAAAGAAAGTGTATGCTGCCTTCATGGGCTTGGAGAAAGCATATGACAGAATAGATAGGCAAGGTATGTGGAAGGTACTAAGAATATATGGAGTGGATGGGAAATTGTTGAGTGCTGTGAAAGTATGTATGAGAAAGCTAGGGCTACGGTGCGAGTGGATGGTGAGCCGAGTGAGTTCTTTGATCTAAATGTGGGACCGAAATAGGGATGTGTGATGTCTCCATGGCTGTTTAATATATTCATGGATGGGGTTGTAGGAGGTGTAAGGTAGGGCAGTGGATGTAGGGGTGGCTCTAATGAATGGGAGTGAGGTGTGGAAGATTCCGGTGTTGCTGTTTGCTGATGATACATTATTGCTGAGTGAAGGTGAATGGGATTTGCAAGGTCTGGTGAATGAATTTGGGACTGTGTAGGAAGAGGAATCTGAAAGTTAATGTCAACAAGAGTAAAGTTATAGTGTTTGAGAGGAATGAAGTCACAGAATGCACAGTGAGGCTGGATGGTGAGGGTATAGAAAATGTAAGTGCATTCAAGTACTTGGGTAGTATGATGAGTAAAGATGGAAGTATTGGGGATGAAGTACTTGACATGGTACAGCAGGGAAAGAAAGTTGTTGGTTCACTGAAAGCGGTGATGAGAAATAGGGAGTTGAGTACTGTTTGGAAGTTGTCACTGCATGACAGTACTGTGATCCCTACCCTGACATATGGAAGTGAAGCATGGACCTTGCTAGAAGGGAACAAGTCAAGAGTGAGAACAGTGGAAATGAGTTACCTGAGAGAAGCATGCAGAGTGACATGGAGGGACAGGTTGACGAATGAAGAAGTGAAAGAACATTGTGGGGTGGATGTGGATGTGACTGAGAAAATTAGGAGAAATACACTGAGGTGGTTTGGACATGTGGAGAGAATGGGAATGAAAGACTAAGAGGGTGTATGTAGGTGAAGTGGAGGGAGGGAGAGGGAAACCGAGGATGAGGTGGAGGGATGGAGTTGAGAGGTATATGAGGGAGGGGGGAGTGAGTTGGGGCGAGGGCAGTCAAATGATGGGTGACAGAGTGACTTGGAGGTGTTTTGTTTGCAGCCACCCTTTGCGGGATTAGGGAGTCGGGCTATAGATCGACAGATAGAGACAAACAGCAGGCTAACTGGCGACTCTGACTCACAACAGTAAAAACACAAGAAACACTGAGAAACTTCCAGTGAATCCTGCTTCTCACACTACTCCCTCCCTATTCTTTTGTCATCCCAACAAAACTACACAATGTATACAAACATAACCCTTAATCCAAACTAAACATTTAATTATACACATAACAATCCTTCAACTTATTAGGTCTTCTATGCCGCTTCCAACAACGACCCTGCTCCTCCACACAGTCCACTCCTCCTGGAATATCTTGGTCCTCTTCCTGAGTCACTTCTTCTCTCGGGAAACTGTCACCATCCTCTTGTACTTCAGCTCCTTAGTCCTCCTCAACATCCTCAGCTGGGGGTGAGCACGGTTCCTTGGAGATGTCTCAGCTCTACTGTCCTGGCCCATGGTACTGCCACAGACGATTCACGTGTACCACCTTTTGGCGAGACTCCCTGCCTCCCCGAATCCAGTACGTTATGTCTGATAAGTGGTCCACCACAGTGTAAGCCCCATCCCATGGGCTCTGCAGTTTCGGTGACTGTCCCTTCCTCCAATGAGGATTGTATAACCAAACTTTGTCACCATCCTTGAAGCTCACCTCACTTGCCTTGGCATCTTATATGCACTTCATCACTTCTGAAAACCTAAGGGCTCCTCACACTTGATGATGTACCTCAGCCAGCCTTTCCTGAAGATGCTTTGCATAGCTGGAGGTGTCTGTAAGCAGCTCTTCACCATGTGGTCTACCCATTAACAAGTCAATGGGTAAACATAACTCGTGGCCCAGCATCAGTTTTGCAGGGGCGCTGCCGGCAGACTCAAAGGATGCAGACCGATATGCCATCAGCAATGAAGGTAATTTCTGGTCCCATTCCATTTGTCCCTCTACGCAGTACTTTGCCAGTTCTTGTTTCAGGATCCAGTTGAATTTCTCCACCATCCCATCTGACTGTGGCCTTAGTGAGGTTGTCCTGGTCTTCTTGATCCCCAGTAACTTGCAGCACTCATGGAACACAGCAGACTCGAAGTTTCTACCCTGGTCTGAATGTCGCTCTTGTGGCATCCCAAAACGACAGGAAAACTGGTCAACCAACACCTGAGCAATGGTCACAGCCTCTTGATCAGGAATGGCATAGGCTTTTGGCACTTTGTGAAGCAGTCCATGGTGACACACATCTACCAGTTTCCTCTTTCAGTGAGTGGCAGAGGTCCAGCAATGTCCACCGCAACTCTTTCCTTCAGTGCACCCACTTGGTACAGTTGAAGAGGGGCGCAACAACATTTCTTGGGTCCCTTCTCGGCACAGCACACATCACAGGTCCGACACCACTCTTCAACAAACTGATGCATGCCAGTCCAGTAGAACCTCTGTTGCAGCCGCTAGAGTTTCCTTCACTCCCAGGTGCCCAGTAGTGATCTGGTTAAGTGACTCATCCAAGATCTCTGACCTCATTTTCTTTGGAACCACCAATTACCAATACTTGCTGAGGCCATCACTGGTCTCCCAATGATGCTCCAGTAGTCTGTTGTTCAAACGAAAAAGGTCCCACTGATTCCAGTAGCTCTTAGTCACAGGGCTGAATGTGGAAACCTCTTCCCAAGATGGTCGCATTGTACTCTGCTGCAGCCACTCTAGCACTGGTTGTAAATCTGCATCCTCCATCTGCAACCTCTTCAGGTTTTCCTCAGCTGACACCAGCCCTGTCACTACAGTACGGTGGCATATCTTGCTAAGATTTCCATTCCTACTAAACTGCTTGCTGTACTTCAGTCTTCTTACACACTATCAATCAAGGTCCTCTTGCATTTCCTCAGTGGTGGGGCTTCTTGGGAAAAACTGGCTGGTTGTTGCCTCTTGTCAGCAGCCTTTACTAATTTGCCCTCATCCTTCTCGTCTTCTGCAGCCTTCTTCTTGCTGTCCTTCTCACCTGGACAATCATAGCTAAAGTGTCCCACCTCACCACATATTCAACACTTGTTTGTTGCAATCATGGGTTTCTTGCTCTGTTCCATTCTTGTTTTTTCTTCCATATACAGTAAAACCTCGATATAATGGACTTCAACAGACCAGAATTCGCTTTTATCGGACTCGAGGAGCTACCGGACTAAACTCCTATATATCGAAAAAAGACCGATAAAGCCAGAAAGCAGTCCGGACTGCCTGACCACTTCAGCTATGTTCACCACAATAAGACAAGTAAAAGACATGTTTTTCAGTGCACAGTACAGTATTATTATACCATTTGATTAATGTAGTGAAGGTATAACACAGTACAATACTGCAATGGTGGTGAAAACCATCGATGCAATCCGGACTAATGTCTAATATATCGGAAAAAGTCCGGATTAGCAGGGGTAAGTCCGGATGTCGCTTTTATCGGAATTTTGCATTTTTCGGACTGGCTTGGACCCCAATTAGTCCGTTATAGTGAGGTCTTACTGAATAACAATCCACCTTCTTGTGTCCTGGCTTCTCACAGAACTAGCAACCTCCTCTGATCTTCTCCTGTTCTCTCTTCCACTTGTAGCAGTCCACTATCCTATGTCCTGGCTTTTCACGGTACCAGCATCTTCCTTCAAATTTTTCCACTTCACATACCTGCACCTTTCTTGCCTTGAATTTGCACTACGACCTGCCTGAAAAGTGGTTGCACTGGACCTGATGTAGGACTCAAATTCTAGAACCCTGGCTAGTGCTTCTTGTATGCTTCTGGGTTGTGCCTGCTCCACTTGCACTTTCAAGAGCATCAATGAACTGGTCCCTCAGAAGAACTGCCAACAGGTTTGGCGCTGCTCCACGGTATGCTTTGTGTGCCATACTCTCCAGGTCATGAGCAAGCTGCTGTAGGGATTTTCCTCGAGCCCATGCACAGGTCTAAAATCTTGCTCTGTAAACCTCAGTCTGGTACATGGTTCCGTATCTGTGCTCCAGTACTTCTACTGAGGACTGATAACTGTTCCTCTCCTCTACTGACATCTGGCCCAGAATTTCCACTGCAGCACCCCTGAGGCTAGTAGCAAGCTGCACTGCCCCCTGCCTATCATCCCAACCATTCTGATCAGCAAGTAACTCAAACTGCACACAGTAAGCTTCCCAAGATACTCTACCATCAAATTCCTGAGGTTTCTTTTTAATTGGATCCCATTATAGCCATGCACTTCACTGATTTGAGGCCTACAAACTGGGGCATCATAATTAAGTCCAGGACTTAATGGATTCTGATTATTCAACCCTGTAATGCTACCTTTAGATGCTTGGGATTCATCAAGATCTGCCATACCCTGTCTATTTCTTTCATATGTCCCCTGTACACTGACCTGAGGCCCAGCAGTGCAATATTTTTCTACATCCTCAATTCTGTCACAGATTATCTTCAAATGTCCATCTACATGCTTCAGCTGGTCATCTATATGCTGTTTACACTCCATCACGTTATTGCTTACCTCATACTTCTGCTCCTCTAGTTTGGCATCTATTTCCTCCTTGAACTGTTGCTGTTCTTTTTTCACATCCCATAGGAAAGCATCTAGCTGTCCTTGTATCCTCAGTTGTAATTCCCTCTGTTGCTCCTGCAATGCCTCTTGAAGCTGTTCATATCCATCTTTCAGTTCTTCACTTTGTGCCTGTAATTGTTCTTTGATTTCATTCTTGAACCCTTTCTGTTCTTCACTTTCTCTCTCTAGCAGTTCACTCTGTGCTTGAAGTTGTTCTTTGATTTCTTCATTTTGTGCCTGTAATTGTCCTCTGAGTTCTGTCCTTCATTCTGTGCTTGTAGTAGCTTCATAATTGCAGCCAGCGATGCCTTCTCTTGCCGTGCTTGGGCTCGTGTCTGTACTCCTTCTGCCTCCATGTCGAAGGTTAGACTCACTGCAGCACTTAATGATCTACACTGACACCACTGTTATATCCCCACCCTACACTGCCACATGCCCCAACAACAGTAGATCAGTACAGGAAGGACATTGCCCAGTGAGTTGTTCTTCCTAGAGGCAGCCTTTCAGTGAACAACAACACAGAGCAGCACAGGCATTGTAAATAAACACTGGCTTCTTAAGTTCACTGTCTTTATTTTCCAAGCAATTATGCTTAATGCCTGTCAACTACACTTTACTGTATTCACAAGTACAGTACTGGAGCTATACAATCTTCACTAACTGCACTGACACTGAACTACACTCAAACTGACTGAAACTGCTCTAGTCTCTTCCCCATCCTTATACTGTATAGCTCACTATGTACTCTATGTACTACAATCATCTACTACTTCTCCGCAGTTCTCATGCATTCTCGAAGTAGCAACGGTTACAACAGTTACCAACTTGGAGACATCCAAAGCATCCCAGAGTTTACTTACACTGCATAACACTCTAAATTATTTAGCATACTGAGATAAAATCACAAAAATTAAAAAACAATCACATAAATAAAACATTATAGAGAAAAAGAGCACAAAAATTAATGTACAACTTTCAAAATAACTACACTCACAAACAGCCGCCTAACTGGAAACTCTGACTCATAACGGTAAAAACACGAAAAAACACTGAGAAACTTCCAGTAAATCCTGCTTCTCAGCAATAGACAGTCAAGTATCACGGGGAATAGCAGTGAAGGTGGCACTTAAAACTACATCGAGGAAAACGGGCAATACTGTAGAATGATCGATGATTGTTTTAGTCAGTGCTATCACTAGTACTGCATTCTACAATACAAAATGCAGACAAAAGACACATCCCCAGAAGCAACAGAAAAAGACACAACCCCAATTTCAAACCAGAAATTCAAGGCCTCATCAGACAACGGGACACACTACGACACTCCCGAACACCACATACGTATGATACCATACAGCAAATACAAGAACTCAACACTCAAATAAACAATAAAATATCTGAACAGCAAACACTAAATTGGAATAAGTATCTCCAAACACTTGATCACAAAACAAACACCAGCAAACTCTGCAAAACACTAAACAGCATCACACTCTCCAACAGCAACACTACACAATCACACGCTGCCATCACAACAACAGACACCATTCCTTCAAACAAACAACAAGCAAACACTCTCATCAATCACTTTTCACATGTCAGCCATCTAAACCCTCATTGTGACGACCGACGTATCATCCGACGTAAGAGACAGTTCCCCACAGACCCAGACTTCGCACCTTATACTTACAACCAGACGAAGCACATCATCAGCAACCTCAAGCACTCATCTGCCTGTGGACCAGACAACATAAGCAACATACACCTTAAACACACTGGACCACAAGGCATACAAGCACTCACCAACATATCAAACTACAGCTACTCACACAACATAATACCAAACATCTGGAAGCATGGCATTATCATCACTATTGCCAAACCCAACAAAGACCCCACATTACCTTCCTCACACCGCCCAGTCACACTCCTCTGCACCCCCTCCAAAGTCACTGAAAGGCTGGTACTACAACTAGTTACACCTCACACCCCCCTAGCCCCATCACAACATGGTTTTAGGCCACTACACTC
>JAGKTI010020449.1:0-16324 GCA_018397915.1 Birgus latro | reverse complement strand
TACTGCAAAAAGTAGCCATAATTATTATTATTAATACTATACTACAGTATCAAATCTTTATTAACAACATGGCCATGCCACAGTATTGTTGTCAGTGCTCCAGTAGGCAGCATAAGTGCATCTGGTGTTCATGTGCAACAAACAGATGGCCGTGTACATACTATAGGCAGGGACCTTTCTGTATGAATGTGTTAGAGGATCACAGCCCACGAGAAGCGGCACTTGACCGCTTCCAACATGGCATGCAATAGAATGATGACATGGAAATTAATGAGGCGGTCACCGACATCAGACACGATCACACGGACATGCGTGGTGGTGAAAGATCCCGCGGTGAAGCAAGGGACAGGGACAGACGCCAAGTTGCGAGAGATATGGGAGTGCTGGGTGGGTTAGATCACCATGGGGAAGTGAATGGTAGTGAAGTTGGGGATGAGGAACATCAGGAAGTTTATGAAAGAAATGAAACTCAGGATGAAGACCACAATAGAGGAGTGCATGAAAGAGGGAATCATCCAGGTATTTATACGTCTCCAGATCGATAGTGACACAAACAATTAGGAAGCAGAATAGCCTCACAAGTCTGTGCAGAAAGGTCATCCTACATACTGGATGGGCGAATCCAGAGAAAAGGTAGTAACCTGTGCGAACAAAACATACAATGAAATTTTCGGATGGTAAAGTAACCTTTTCGAACCTCCCAGATTCAATGCTGCAACTGACATGATCAAGGAAATCACTGGCCTAAGAGCCAATTACAATAATAACTCACCCACTGCCTCATTCTCCTCTTATAGTCCTTGCACTGATACCACATCTCTTCCTCAACAAGACCCACCTAAGAGCAAGCATTGCAGAAAATATTAAGCCCATCCAAAGGCGGGTTTAAACATGGAAAAGAGGTGAAATCGAAAACCTACTTGAGGAAGCAAGAGCCTTGCAGATGAGAATAAGTAACCGAGGAGGAAGAAACCAGAACACCAACGATGTAGCAAGGATTTTTGGCAGCATGATGAGACAGGGGAAGGTCTCGATGGCAACAAGTTCCCTGTCAGCTGAATCACCAAACGGAGTACTTGACCTGACAGAAGAAACATTGCAATAACGAAAAAAAAAAAACGACTGCACGACAAGCAAGTGTCCAGTCAGAGCTTAACGGGAAGTACACTCCACCCACTCCCATCATATATGACAGGATAGCTGGAGATATGTTGTGGAGAAAGGCAATGCACACACATGGAGGGGCAAGACCGTCAGGCCTGGATGCAAAATGTTGGCGAACAATCCTAGTCATCAAGTTTGGGGAGCCAGCAACAGACCTGTGTAACACCATTGCCTCTCTGGCGAGAAAGCTCGCTCCAAGTCAGTAAAACAACACCGAAGCACTGACGGCTTGCAGACTACTCCCTCTTGATAAGAATCCTGGATGTAGGCCCATCGGGGTGGGTGAAGTCTTAAGATGGATTATAGGAAAATGCATGATGGAGGTGGTGAAAGATGATGTGAAGCAGGCAGTTGGCAACCTCCAAGTGTGTGCAGGCCAGCAGGCAGGAGTTGAGGCAGCAGTTCACTCCATGAGGAAAATATATGAGGAAGGGGACTGTCAGGCAGTATTATTCATTGATGCCTCAAATGCATTTAATTCCATCAACCGGGAGGCAATGCTGCGCAACATCAAGGTTAAATGCCCAGCATTTGTCCAATTTGTGGAAAACACCTACAAAGAACCAGCAGACCTCTACATTGTAGGTAAGACAGCTGCTCACGATGTTGGTGTAATCCAGTCCACAGAAGGAACTACCCAGGGGGACCCGTTGCCATAGCTACGTATGCGCTAGCTATGACAGTGCTGCAACGACAGATCAAATACGAGACCACCAATGTAAAACAAGTAGCCTATGCAGATGATCTCATAGGTACTGGCAAGGTCGAGGATTTGAGGAAATGATGGGACCTTGTAACATCTCATGGTCCTGAAATAGGTTACTGTCCATCTTGATCGTGAAACCAGTATACTATCAAGATGCACAGGAGGCCTTTAAAAGCACAAACGTGATAGTGACTAAGGAAGGTCAGAGGTATTTAGGTGTTGTGACTGGAACTAAGGAATTCAAAGACTAATATGTGAGTGATAAGGTAAATACATGGTTAGAAGAAATTCATGTGTTATCCAGCCACGCAAAAACAGAACCCCATGCAGCATACAGTGCATTTACATATGGTGCGAAGCACAAGTGGACCTTTGTGATGAGGACCATATCAGACATCGAGTTGCTGCTACAGCCACTGGAGGGTGCTATCAGGGATTCATTCCTTCCATCTCTGACCAATGGCCACATCCCCACACAAAAAGAGAGGGACTTTCTAGCACTAGTAGCCAAGATCACTACTACCCTTGGCATCATAAATCCAGCAGCCGTGGCAAACTACGAACAAAGAAATTCACTCAGGCTCACTGAATCCATGTCACAGAAGATTTGCACCCAGGTTGAGATGAGTGAAATCGACCACCAAAGGCAGAAAGACATAAAGACACAGATAAGCAATGAGCGAGAGGCGAGACAAAAGGACCAGCTGCAGCACATAACCAAACATCTGACACCAGACCAGTGCAGAAGAGTTGAAACTGCACAGGAGGTTGGGGCATCGAACTGGCTGACAACCCTGCCTCTCAAGGCAAAAGGCTTCCACTTCAACAAACAAGAATTTATTGATGCCATAACTTTGAGATATGGGTGGCCAATAGAGAACCTACCTCAACACTGTGCCTGTGGCACTGCCTTTGATGCAAACCATTCAATGGTTTGCAAGAAAGGAGGCTTTGTTTGCATCCAACACGATGAAGTATGCCACCTCACTGTCAAAATGCTGCAGGAAATATGCCATGATGTTACAACTGTGCCAGCTCTGCTACCCCTAGACGGCAAGGTTTTCAACCACAGAACAGCAAACAAATCAAATGATGCAAGAGTGGATGTCAGTGCTCGAGGGTTCTGGACACATGGGCAGAAGACATTGGGATATTTGATCCAATGGCAGCATGTCATCGTGAACTGTCTCTCGAAGCTGCACACAAAAGGAATGAACGAGAAAAAAACAGAAACTATCAAGAAAGGATCGAACATGTGGACCACGGTTGATTCACTCTCCTTGTGTTCACAACATCAGGAGGGATGGGTACAGAGGTGGTGAGATTCTACTCGAGACAGGCAGAGGTTCTTTCCGAGAAGAAACATCAACCGCACAGTTCTGTTATGGCCTGGATGAGATGTCAACTGTCCTTCTACCTCGTGAGGTCTGCACTCCTGTCTCCAGGGCACAAAATCATCAGCACTCAGGCCTGTCTCCCTGGAGGGTCTGGATTATGAAGCTACTGTATTCGAGAGTCGCACAGACCATCGACTCCGATTGAATAATGTCTTTATTAACACTGTAATATTAATAAATATAAAATAAAGTAACAAAAGTACTAGTAGATGATTGGTAACCACAGCCGCTGGCGTGCTTGAGGCCAAAGGTTTGCAATATCAGAGTTAGTGTTAACCTTCACGTTACAACTCCAAATGGTGAACTGTATTAGGAAGGTTAGTTTTGATCTCCACAATATAATTCCCCAATGGATGGAGTGATTGTTTACTCTTGTTTAAAAAAAGTAGTAGTAGTAGTAGTAGTAGCAGCAATAATAATAATAATTACTATTATTATTATTATAGCAATGATAATTATAATAATAATAGTAGTAGCAGTAGTAGTAGTATTAGTAGTAGTAATTTTTTGTGTGTGTGTGCGTGTCCGACTCTGGGCAAAGGCTTTAGTCCCCAAGTCTCAGCAGTCCTCCTCCGGGCCCAGGAGTCCTCTTACATCTCCACATGTCACCACTTCGGCGCTAACACCCACCATCCATATTGATTATATTGTTATGAAGCAAGATTTGCCAGTTGCAAAGTCGAAAAATATCTCACTGATTCTAGGTGTTTGGCGAGACGAGTCAGAGTTGCCAGTTGGCATGTTGTTTAGAGCGTAGTTGCTTCGTAAGTTATGCATTAATTTTTATACTCTTTTTCTCTATAATGTTTTATTTACGTGATAGTTTGTTAAATTATGTATTTAAGTTTGTTTGGTAAATGATTTAGAATGTTATGCAATGTAAGAAGACTCTGGCATGTTTGATGTCTCCTATTTGGTAACTGCGTTGTTAGTGGCGGGTTAAGGGCCCACACATACCAGAACTATCGAGAAATAGATCATTCTCGAGTAATGCAAGGTTATATAAGGATGGGGAATGAGAGTGTAAGTTGTTGTACAGGTTAAGAATTAGTTGAGCCTCAGTCAGTTTGAGTGAGGTGTCAGTGCAGTGAAGTTTGTATATTTCGGTACTTGTAAAAGCAGTGTTTGTAGAAGTTTGTACATTTTCGGTGCTTGTGAAAACTAAGTGTAATAACTGTGAAGTGTTGTCAAGCATTAAGTGAAATTGCAGTTAGTACAGTTTGTATACATCCAGTGCTTGTGAGAACAGTCAAGTGAAGTTAGCAAGCATAAAGTGGAATTGTTTGAAAAAAAATAAAGACAGTCACCTTTAAGCAGCCAGTGTTTATCTTCGCCTCAGCTGGTCTTGTGTGCTGTACACCTAAAGACTGACCGTAGGAAGAATAACTCACTGGGCAACGTCCTTCCTATACTGAACTACTGCTGTTGGAGCCTGTGGCAGTGTGGGGACTGTGACGTAACACTGGTGTCAGGAGTGTGATAATTTCAGGTCTGCAGTGAATCTAACTTTCGACAGGGAGCAAGGAGGTGTGCAGACAAGGTCTCGAGCTGGGCAGGTGGAGGAAATTTCCCTGGCGACAATTGTGAAGCTAATACAAGAACAGAAGGAAGAACAGAAAGAGCTCAGGAAGAAAATGAAAGAACAATTACAAGCCCAACGTGAAGAACAGAAAGAGCTCAGGAAGGAAATGAAAGAATAGTTACAAGCCCAACAGAAAAAAGAACAGAATGAACTCAAGGAACAACTACAGGCACAGAGTGAAGAACAGAAAGAACTCAAGGAACAACTCCAAGCACAGTTACAGGCACAGAATGAAGAATAGAACCAACGATATGAACAGCTTCAAGAAACATTACAGGAGCAACAGAGGGAAGTACAACTGAGGGTGCAAGGGCAGCTAGATGCATTCATTGGGGAAATAAAGGAAGAACAAGAACAATTGAAATAGGAGGTATACGCTGAGCTACGGCAGCAGAAGTGTGAGGTGAGCAATAATGTGATGGAGTGTAAACAACGTGTAGACAACCAGTTGAAGACAATTAGTGAGGAAATAGTGACAAAGTGCAAACAGCATAGTGAGAAAATAGTAACAGAGTGCAGACAGCATGTAGATAGTCAGTTGAAGCATATAGTTGACCATGTAAAGATAATTAGTGAGAAAATGGAGGCTGTTGAGAAAAATTGCACTGCTGATCCTCAGGTTAGTGTACAGGGAGCATATGAAAGGAATGGACAGTGTATGGTGAATGTTGAAGGATCCCAGGCATCTAAAGGTAGCACTACAGGGTTGAATAATCAGAATGTACAGAATGTAGAAGTTTTAAGTCCTGGCATTAATTATGATGCCCCAGTTTTTAGACACCAAACCTGTGAAGTTTGTGGCTATAATGGGGGTCCAATTAAAAAGAGACTTCAGGGATTTGATGGTAGAGTATCCTGGGAAGCTTACCGTGTACAGTTCGAGTTACTTGCGGATCAGAATGGCTGGGATGATAGGCAGAAGGCAGCGCAGCTTGCTACTAGCCTTATGGGTGCTGCAATGGAAATTCTGGGCCAGATGTCAGTGATAGAGAGGAAAAGTTATCAGTCCCTAGTAGAAGTGCTGGAGCACAAATATGGAACCATGTACCAGACTGAGGTTTACAGAGCAAGATTCCGGAGCCGTGTACGGGCTTGGGGAGAACCCCTACAGCAGCTTGCTCATGACCTGGAGAGTATGGGGTATCCGGACAATTGCCTCCCGGACAGTTGCCCCCTGGACATCTGCCCCCGGACAATTGCCCCCTGGACAACTGCCCCCTGGATAACTGCCCCCTGGATAACTGCCCCCCTGGATAACTGCCCCCATAGGATTATTTCCCCCCGGACAACTGCCTCCTGGATAACTGCCCTCGTAGGATAATTGCCCCCCGCGGATAATTGCCCCCGAAACTGGCAGCACAACAAACATACGTCAAAGCCACCAATACAAAACACGTTTAGTAAGCTGGCCTTATGAAGAGCAAGCTGTGTTCGTCGATCCACGGTGTCATTCTCACTGTTCCGAAAACATAAACCAGCATGATCAGTTGAAGTGTTGGCTGGTTATAACAGCTTCCATTTGACAGTCTTTCGGAGTTGTGGGGTGAAGCTGGTTGTATCAGTCTGTGGTCGCCAACCAGACCAATACTGTTGCATTACTGCTGGCTATGGTTGTGATTTGCATATCTAGCAACGGTGTAGGTTCATCCAACCATGGAGTTCATTCCAAGTGAGCGTGGCAAGCCAATGCTCATTTACGAAGGCCACATATACGTGAAGCAGAAGACCTTAGCTAATGACGTGGTGTCCTATGAGTGTAAAAGACGTCGGCACAACAAATGTAAGGCCAAGCTCAAGGTGCGTGATGGAGAAATTGTTGGCAGCTTCAACACACATACACATGCTGTCAAGGTGGGTCGTCCAGAAATGCTAGCTGTTCGGCGTGACATCAAAAATCAAGCAATCAGCTCACACGGGACTTCGCAGCAGATCATCAGCCAAGCAGTTCAGGGTATTTCAGAGGATGCCTCAGTAAAGTTGCCATCAATAGAACACATCAGACGGGATATTCGCCGCCATAAACAGAATGTCAGTGGACCTAATCCATTACCATCAAGCACTGCTGATATGAACATACCCAACGAATACAAAGGCACTGCTGGTGGAGACGAGTTCCTACTGTATGATAACGGCCCGACACAACAGCGTATGCTGATTTTTTCCACTAGAAAGGACCTACAACTTCTGCAAAACTCAGTGAATTGGTTTGCTGATGGAACATCCAAAGTTGTGCCAGCGATTTTCTGCCAGCTTTATACTGTTCATGCGTTAATACAAAACCAAGTATTTCCATGTGTTTACGCTCTGTTGCTGAACAAGCAGCAATCCACTTACCGAGAATTATTCGAACATGACATGTGACATGACTTATGTTTGAACGACCCAATTATATTGTAAGAAATACATTTATAAAAAAATACATTTATAATAATGTCTGTCTCTTGCCTGTCGTGGATGCGGGGGCAGTTATCCGCGGGTGGCAATTTTCCTACAAGAGCAGTTATCCGGGGGGCGGTTGTCCAGGGGGAAATAATCCTATGGGGGCAGTTATCCAGGGGGAAGTTACCCAGGGGGCAGTTGTCCGGGGGCAGATGTCCAGGGGACAACTGTCCGGGGGGCAACTGTCCGGGGGGCAATTGTCCTAGAACCAGAGTATGGCATACAAGGCGTACCCTGGAGCAGCACCTAACTTTTTGAGTATTCTACTGAGGGACCAGTTCATCAATGCCCTTGACAATGCAGAGCTGAAAGTGCAGGTGAAGCAGACACAACCCAAAAGCATGCAAGACCCACTTGCCAGGGCTCTTGAGTTTGAGTCCTATGTCAGGTCAAGTACGTCCACTTTTCAGACAGGTCGTAATGCAGGATTCAAGGCAAGAAAGGGGCAGGTATGTGAAATGGAAAAATTTGAGGGAAGTTGCTGGTTCTGGAGGAAGCCAGGACATAGAATAGAGGACTGCCACAAATGGAAGAGGGAACAGGTGAAGACCAGTAGAGGCTGCTGGTTCTGTGGGAAGCCAGGACACAGAAAAGAGGACTGCTACAAATGGAAGAGGGAACAGGAGAAGACCAGTAGAGGCTGCTGGTTCTGCGGGAAGCCGGGGCACAGGAAGGAGGATTGTCACAGATGGAAGAAGGAGCGAGAACAGAGTGCAAGGAAGTCTTCAGTTGTAACAAGAGCATGTTGGACATGTAGTGAGGTGGGACACTTCAGTTCTGAGTGTCCGAAGAAGAAAAAGGAAGATCATAGCAAGAAATGCTATGTCAGATGAAGCAGACCTGAAGAGGATGCAATTGGAGGATGCAGATTTACGGCCAGTGCTAGAGTGACTGCAGCGGAGTACAGTGCGACTATCTTGGGAAGAAGTTTCCAGGTTGAGCCCTGCAATCAAGAGCTACTGGAGTCAGTGGGACCTTCGTTTGAACAGTGGACTACTGGAGCATCAGTGGAAGACACTCGATGGCTTCAGCAAGTATTGGCAGCTGGTGGTTCTGAAGAAGATGAGATCGGAGATCTTGGATGAGTCCCAAACCAGATCACCAGTGGGCACCTAGGAGTGAAGAACACTCTAAGCTGGCTGCGACAGAGGTTCTACTGGACTGGCATGCATCAAGATGTTGAAGAGTGGTGTCGGGCCTGCGATGCATGCTGTGCCAAGAAGGGACCCCAAAAACGTGGTTGCGGCCCTCTTCAGCTGTACCAAGTGGGTGCACCGATGGAAAGAGTTGCAGTGGACATTGCTGGACCTTTGCCACTCACGGAAAGTGGAAACTGATATATATGTTTCGCGATGGACTACTTCACAAAGTGGCCAGAAGCCTATGCTATCCCCGATTAAGAGTCTGCGACTGTTGCTCGGGTGTTGGTTGACCAGTTCTTCTGTCGTTTTGGGATGCCACAAGAGCTAGATTCAGACCAAGGTAGAAACTTTGAGTCTGCTGCGTTCCGTGAGTGCTGCCAGTTATTGGGATCAGGAAGACCAGGACGACCCCACTAAGACCACAGTCAGATGGGATGATGGAGGAATTCAACTGGACCCTAGGCCAAGTACTGCATAGATGGACAAA
The DNA here is from genome assembly GCA_018397915.1 of Birgus latro. Taxonomy (NCBI): domain Eukaryota; kingdom Metazoa; phylum Arthropoda; class Malacostraca; order Decapoda; family Coenobitidae; genus Birgus; species Birgus latro. Next base: position 7,407 of record JAGKTI010020449.1, on the reverse strand, counting down.
CAGAATGGGACCAGAAATTACCTGCGTTGTTGATGGCATATCGTTCTGCATCCCATGAGTCTACTGGTTACACCCCTGCAAAACTGATGTTGGGCCGCGAGTTACACTTACCCGTTGACTTGTTAATGGGAAGACCGGTCAAGGTTGGTAGGAAACTTGACAAGAATGAACTAGTTTTCTTCAAGGCGAATAGCACCCTCACCACCATATGGAACCACAACAGGGAAGTTTGCCTCCTGTCGATGGAACACCGCCCCTTCATACACTGCACAGACTCAGCGGTTTACCGCAGCGAGAGAAGGCACCAAGTTTGGAAACCGGAGTCAGTACTGGACTACAGTGTCAACATGAGGCAAGTAGACCAGTCTGATACACCATGATTTCCAGTCCGGAGTGTGCCAGAACCATGAATAAGTGGTACAAAAAGCTCTTCTTCCACTTGCTTGACATCACAGTCCTCAATGCACACTACCTCCACGGCTTGACAATGGGAACCTCTGAGACCATCGAGGGGTTTATGAGGGAGCTGTCTCGTGAAATTATCAGCAGGTATGCACAGGACAGGCCCCACCACCACACCTGCCCTGCCACTGCTGCCCAGACCCCTACACCTCACAGGATGCCACTTCCTCAGCACCATCCCTACTCAACCAAACTCTCCTAGATCCCAGTGGCGCTGTCACGTATGCAGGCACTCTAAAGCAAGACCAACCACCCAGAAAAGACACGAGGTATGAGTGTGTAGATTCCAACGTGGAGTTGTGCCTTGAGCCCTGTTCCCAGGGATACCACACCTTGCTACGTTACCGATACCGTAAGTGCTTGCGATAATATGACGCTCACTATAATAGTAAGGCCTGTAAATACGCAGTAATATGATGCTCAGTATAACAGTAAGGCCTGTAAATATGTGATAACAGTTATATAAAATTAAAACAGGTGTAATGCTAATGGAAAAGTATCATATATGCTGAGAAAGAGAATGTAAGTTGAAACAAGAGTCATAGTGAGTTTGCTCACTATGTAAATATGCGCTAATATTACACTAAATTGTAAGGCCTGTAAATATGTTATAACAGTTAAAGAAAGTGGCAACGGATGCAGTGTTAGTGGAAAAAGTATTATATAAGTAGAAAAATAGAAAATAAGTTGAAACAACAGTTATAGCGCGTTCGCTCACTATGTAAATAGGCGCTAATATTACGTTAAATATAATTGTAAGGTCTGGAAATATGTGATAACAGTTACATAAAGTGAAAACCGGTATTATGTTAATGGAAAAGTATGATGTAAGTTGAAAAAATGAAATGCAAGTTGAAACAACAGTTACAGCGTGTCATATGTGCATGGATTTGGCAATATTCAGGTGATTGGTCAATGGAACAATGCTTATATTGCCTATATTTTTGTGTGGAAACTAATATATTCTTGTACTACATGTTATTTTTGTACCAAATTCGTAAATATCTTCCTATTATGAGTGATTTCCAATACGTACCCCAACCATAGAAAACAGGACAGCAGCAGCACACCTCCAGACAATACGGTACCAGGTGCACGGAGGGTCACCTGTTTAGATCACTTTTAGGCTCAGGTGAGCACTTTCTCTATGATCTGCCATCGTTTCTCACCAAAAGCGGAGGTATGAGCCAAAAAAAAAAATCTGCTGGCATTGGGGGGGGGGGATTAGTGGTGAGAAATCTGCCGGGACACGGCGGGTTAAATGTGACATGGATGTGATTATGAAAGAAAGCATTAGGAGAAATACATTGAGGCGGGTAGGCCATGTGGAGGTCGTGGAGAGTGAGAGATTGATGAGATGGAGGGATGGAGTGAAGCATATGAGAGAGGGGGTGTGAGTCTGGGGGGAGGCAGCATAATGGCAGGGGACAGGGGAGCATAGAGGCGACTTGTTTGTGACCATCCCTCACGGGATTAAGGTGTCTGGTTATAGACAGATATAAGAGACAATACTGGGGCCTCATAAATGTAAGGATAATTTTAATTAAAAATATTAGCTACTCAGAAAAAAAAAAAACAGGCATCTGAGTTCGCTACTTTTAGGTAGCATTCCTGTCCAGAACATTCATTGGTTTTCACGGCATCCACACAGTCTGGACCAAGCTGTAAGATAGGGACTGCAAAGCATGAAGATTCCTTTTTTACCCGCCTTGCTGCAGCAGTACACGAATGCAGTTAGAACTGTTCGCCAGCAGCCAAGACGAACAGTGTGTGTTGTGTGGGAGCCATGACGGGGCCACCATCAGCACCATATACACCTCAACAGCCACTAAGATTCCAGCCCACACCTCGGTGGTCAGCGCCAGCAGGAAGCACAACAGGTTCGCCTTTGGACCAAGACGACCCGACAGGATGTGCGTGACTGATGGTCACGGGGTAGGTGAAGTACACCACCGTGGCGCATTGTGGCATCATAGTAAACAGACCAGCCCAAAGTCTGCTTCCTGTAGAGACCAGAGGAGATCATTGGTTTTCGATCAGTATGATGGTAGCAGTTGAATCAATAAAGAAAGTTAAAATGGGGAAAGTATGAAGAGTTGATGAAGTGTGTGGTGCAATGCTGAAGCACGGGGAAGAGATATAGTACAATGGATATGGAAGTCGTGCAGACTGGCCTAGGAGAAAGGTAGAGTCCTGACGGATGGAAAGTCAGGTATAATTATTCTCCCGTACAAAGGAAATGGGGTAAAAAAGTGTGTGCTAATTATAGGGGCATTTGATAGGAAACGTATATGGCAGGAGTTAAATCAATAACAGAGGAGTTAGTTTTTAGAAGAACTGGGTGGTTTTAGGATGGGAAGAGATTGTATATCAGATATTCATCCTTGTATCTTTAGTGGAAAAGTTTCTAGAGAAGTGAAAAAAGTTGTATGCGGCCTTCATGGATCTGGAGAAAACGTATGGCAGGTTGGTTAGACAAGGACTGTCTATCTATTTATCTATCTATTACCTGATGCCATAATCCTGTAAGGGGTGGCCATTTGACTTTGAGATTTTTGTATCACGGGAAGGGGCACTAACCCTCCAACAACCCACTTGTTGACACGTCGGGAGCACGTATGGTTTGGTTATATGGTTACCACCCAGCGTTGTAAATGGTTTCTTGGCATACAGGAAGCCATTTGGCTTGTCACTCAATGTAAAGCCACCTGTAAAGGAAAGAAAAGCAATACGAAGTGACAGGAAAGATGAGAGAAATAGGATGAAAGGACGGCAGGCACGGAAAAAGAATGATAAAGGCTAAGGAAGAAGTAGGCAGCACTATCAAGTGAGTGGATGATGGTCGCCACCACCTAGGCATGTGGAACATATTAAAAAATATATGGCGTAAATGAGAAAACACTGAAGGCCATGAAGAGTCCGCATGTAGAAGCTAGGGCCTCAGCGTGTATGGAAGGCAAACTGAGTGATTTTTTTAAAATGAATGTTGGACTGAAACAGGGATGTGTCATGTCGCTCAGTTTGTATATGGATAAAGTTATAAAAGAGATACAAGGCAGGGTAGTGGATGTTGGAGTTGCCCTAACGAGAGAGAGCAGCATTTGGAATTTTCCTGTTCTCTTGTTTGCGGATGATACTGTCTTGTTAGAAAAAGGCGAAGGGGAACTACAGGACTTGATGAATGAGTTTGGTAGAGTATGTAAGAAACGGAATCTAAAGATGAATTTAGGGAAGAGTTAAGCTGTGGTATTCGAGAGAAACAAAGTCACTGAATGTACAGTGAGGCTGAATAGAGATGAAATGGAAAATGTGACTTCATTTAAATACTTGGGTAGTTTGATGAGTAAGGATGGAAACTTGGAGGTTGAAATGCTGGAAAGGGCACAGAAGGGAAGAAAGGTTGCTAGTTCATTGCAAGCAGCGATAAGAAGTACGGTGGCTACACTGGCACCTGGTAGCAATCACGACTGGAATGTAACATTGCCATATTGAAGAACTTCCACCTGTCAGATATAATTTATTCCCTGAATTGCATCACTTTCGAACTCACTTCCCCTAGAGTTGTTTCCCACTAAACTTCAGCCTACAGCTGTTTTTCATGAATGGATGATACCAGCAATCTGGTGTATTAATTATTTTTTATTCATTTGTTTTTCCTTCCGTTCTGCTATTAAAAAAAAAAGTGAACATGGAGGTACAACAGTTGCTACCTGACAGTGCTATGGTCCCTAATCTAACATAAAAAGCGAAGCTTGGATAATGCAGGAACGGCACAATTCAAAAGTGAGAGGAGTGGAAATTAACCCGCCGAGTCCCATCGACTTACGGTGTACGTCGCAACTTTTTTCCGCGGAGAGACCCAACGACGTACACCGTATGTCACACAATAAGACGCGAACATAGGAAATGAAGTTGCCATGTGATGCAACAAAGTATTTATTCACTTACTTGCGACAATTGTCTATGTCAGTATGCTGGAGAGACAGTGCAAAGACAATGTTAGAATAAATCAACATCGATACAGAATTCGAAACAAAAAGAAAGGATCAGCATGCAAGATACTCTCTGACCATTTCAATGAAGGTAAGTGTAAAGCATATGACAGGGTGGATAGACAAGGATTGTGGAAAGTATTAAGAATATACGGAGTAGATGGGAAGTTACTGAAGGCCGTGAAGAGTATGGATGAGGGTGCTAAGGCTGCAGTGTGTGTCAATATTGAACTGAGTGAATTTTTCTAACTGAAGGTTGGTTTTAAACAAGGTTGTGTCATGTCTCCCTGGTTGTTCAATCTGTGTATGGATGGGTTAATAAAAGAGATACAAGGAAGGGCAGTGGATGTTGGAGCGGCCCTAGTGAGAGAGAGCAGAGTTTCGAAACTCCCTATACTGATGTATGCAGTGTTATTGTGTTGTTAACCCCTTAACCGAGGGTCGTCACTTCCGTGACACTCGGGCACAATGGATCACTCCGCTGGGTGTCACTTTTGTGATTCTGTGTTGTTGTGAATTCGCCCGGGCTTTCAGGTGCTGACTTGTATCATCTATCAGCACTGCCAATGTCCAACAATAGTCAGAGCTGCTAATGTCATCAGTACTCCCATCCATTGTTGACAGTTTAGCCATTTTACCCCATTCTATTCTCCCCTCTCTACCTCCCCTCCATTACCCTCTCGTGCCGTCTCGTCTGCTCAGCTGCTCTGCGCTATGTAAACCTTCCCCGGATTTTTCCACTGATTTCATCCATTGAAATGAGCCCTATGCCCTATTCTTATACAAAATAATATATATCAACAAAATATAAGGTAATTGACAGTGCCATACACCTGGAATTGGCTAATAATCACTTGCCAACATCCAGCCTGCATTCGTTCGCTAATTTCCCCTGCTTTTTTCCCTGTGAAATATGCCGTATGAGCTATTCTCGTAATATAAATGTATAAAAGAAAGGAAGGGAGAAGCCTGAGTGATATTTATATTCACCTGGAACTACCTAATTTTTTATGTATTGTCTAGATTTCCTACGACTTATTTCTTAGCATATACATTAGCAGCTGACATTTTCAACTCTTGGCTACTGAGATACATACATCTCAGTTCACTGTCGTCCTTCAACGCGGAAGCATGTCACACTTGCGCCGCTCCATTTCTGCAAAGGCCCATTATAAAAGGCGCTGTGACCTCTGCCCCTACTAAACATCGTGTGGGAAGCGGTAAAGGACTGTAGATGTTAATAAGTGTAATAAAGTACTAGAAATAATAAAATGTGAGTGTGTATATGAATAAGAAATTACAGAATACCAGCGGCGAATTAGCACGAGTGGGAAGCTCGTACGCGCCCGTATTTTACATTGCTTTCACAGTGTTTTTTTTTTTTTTAGTATGGATTCCAAACTATTTGGAAATCATTGAATAGTGTTTCTAGTAACAACTTTCAGGCAGTGGTATTCATATTACGGGATGTCGGGAAGTGTAAAGTGGAGACTTAGTTACCCAACTTCAGAAGTCTCCACAAGTCCTACAGTAGTCAAGGAGTGCTACAAAAAAACATCCCAGGAGAAAGCTGAAGGTATTCATATGTAATTATAATATTCTAGGACTAATAACTGATTTTTGGCAAGTATTTTTTAAAAGCCAGTCGGAGCGCGGATTTGCCCTGCGGGATGGGCACGGCGCGCCTCTGACAACCCCGCAGTTAAGCGATTAAGTGAAGATGAAGGGGAGCTGCAAGGCTTGGTGGATGAGATTGGGAGAGTGTGTAAGAAACGGAATCTAAAGGTGAATGTAGGGAAGAGTTTTTATTTTTATTTTATTATTTTTTTTTTAAATGCAAGGAAAAATGAACCAAAGGCCATGGGCCCACATACTGTTCCTTCCAAGAAGAAACAAAATCAATATGAAAGAGAGCCAAATTCAAGACCCGGTCATTCCGAGATGCCTGGACACACTGCGTTTGAAAAATTGGAGATTATAGGAAGTAGTGAATACAGACAAAGGAAGACAGTTCCAGAGCTGACCAGAAGCATAAATGAAGGACTGGGAGTGATGGTTAACTCTTGCATTAGAGAGTTAGGCAGAAAACGGATGAGAGTTTGTTGCCAGACGGGTGCTACTTGCCCGTCGTAGAGGTGGTGATGCAAGCAGACAGGGCAGAGGAACAGTGACTGTTGAAGTAGCGATAGAAAAGAGGTAAAGATGCAACAGTGCGGCGAAGAGACAGAAGTTGAAGGGAATCAGTAAGAGGAGGAGAGTTAATGAGACGAAAAGCCTTTGACTCCACCCTACTGAGAAGAGCTGCATGTGGGGAGCCTCCTCACACATGAGGGTTGTACTCTACACAGGGGTGAATTTAAACCCGTGTACAAAGTCAACAACTGTGCAGGGGTAAAGAAAGTTTGGAGACGGCTTAGCACACCTAATCTCTTTGAAGCAGGTTTCACAAGAGATGTAATCTGTTCTTTCCAAGATAAATCCCGAGTGAATGAAACACCTAGGATCTTCAAGGATGATGCAGGACTGAGCTGGACATTATTAATCATTAAGGGGTAATCATGTGGAAGATTTTGTCAGGTTGATAGGTGTAAGAACTGAGTCTTTGATACATTAAAAACAAGAAGATTATTTTTACTCCAGTCAAAGATATGAGCTAAGTCAGACACTAAATGTGCCATAGCCTTATCCCTTGTTTGTTGAAGTAACTGCTGAGGTGGACATTGCGGAAACCGAATGGAGAGGTGAAGGATGGAATCATCGGCGTATGAATCGATAGGATTAGATGTACAGCTTACAAGGTCACTGATGAATAAAAGGAAGAGAGTTGGTGGTAGGAGAGAGCCCTGAGGAGAAGAACGATGGTCGTCTACAACAGCAGCTATAGAACGACCAGGAAGGAAGCTAGAGATGAAGGCACAGATAGAAGGATGGAAACCGTAAGAGGTCAGTTTGG
>JAGKTI010020448.1:1198-16324 GCA_018397915.1 Birgus latro | reverse complement strand
ACTGTGCCACTACACGAAGGCGTCCCTCCCCAGCATCAGCCACAAGGAGACAATGGAGAATGAGACAAGCTCTACTCTTTTTACTTTTAACTTGGCCTAAAATTGCCACCTCTTCCCTCTGGATGCTGATTGACACTAGAATATGTTGCTAGTCAAGAAGAAGTGTGACTTAAAGGATGTGGAGCCGCTGCATCGTCTTTTTCTGCCACTGAGCTACGTGAAAAAAAGCAGGACGCAAATCTGGGCCAGGATAAGATGAAAACACTACAGCTCAAAGTGGGACAACTATTAACAGTATGTCCAGTGAAATGTGACCAGCCATCATCATCATCATCATCATCACCTTCATCATCATCATCTTCATCATTAAGTCCCAAAATCCTGGCTCCATCTCACAGGCCTAACCATCATCATCACCATCAACATCATTTATTAAGACTCACAATCCTGAAACCATCTCAAAAGCCTAAAAATCATCGTCATCATCATCATTCAAACTTAGAATCCTGGGTCCACCTCAAAGGCATAATAATGGCATAAAAAGACAGTACTACAGCTCTACTCCATTCGAAAAGCACTTCTTCATGACTAGCACCATATTCTGTTGTTAGTCTGTTGCTAAAACCCATTGTTCAGTATGAAACGACGGCAATTTAAAGCCAAATAAAGTTAGAGGAGCACAGATTGAATAATTAAAAGAAAATAGAAAATAAAAGTCAAAACACAGGGACTCCTGCTGACGATTAACTGCTATGAAGACTGACACAGTGATCCATGTACAAATCTCTTCCTCCACTCTTTTTCTCGCGTGGTGAGGGGACGGCTCAGTCGGCATTACCAGTGTTTATCCTGCATCATTATTTTACTCATTCCCTGCTCACACTGCCATACCCACGCCCAAACCGGCAGACTGAGCCATCTCAACAACACAGCATCCCCAGGCGAGTTTCAATTTATGGATGCAAAGTCAAGAGAGAGAGAAGAGAAAATACGTTATCTGAAAGGAGCATGTGGAGTTACGTGGACAGACAGACAGACAGACAGATAAGGAGGTAAAGGAGCGTTGTTGTGAGGATGTGGACGTGACTGAAAGGTTAAGAGAAACACCCAGAGATGGTTTGGTCATGTGGAAAGGCTAGAGAATGAGAGACTGACTAGAAGAGTATGTGTGAGTGAGGTGGAGGGGGGAGGGAGAGACCAAGGATGAGATGCAAGGATGGAGTGGTGGTATAGTATGGGAGAACGGTGTGTACGTGGAGGGAGGGCAGCCAAATGGTAAAGGACAGAACAACATGGAAGCAATTTGTTCTGTGTCCATCTACCTCTTACGGCATAAAGACAGATGGGTAGACGTAGACGGGTAGATAGATAGATACACTGATAGATAGATAGATGTTTATGGATCACCCTGAATATCCTAGAAATTCTCAGTTCCGTTATAAATATGCTCTCTGGTCTACTTTGCATACCTCACTGCTGGTAAAGGTCGCTGGGGATATACTGTCACTTATTTAATACACACCCTCGAACGTACTGCCTGGTATGAGGTGCAAAGAGAAAGAGAGAGGAGGAGAGAGAGAGAGAGAGAGAGAGAGAGAGAGAGAGGAAAAGCATGAAATATAAAGCAGTTTACGAAGAGCATATTATCAACTACCTGCCTTTTCCGACTGACTATGGTGACTACGATTTTTGTATTTTATTCTCGCTATCTCCAGACGATTTGAGTCAGCATAGGAGAGGCTTTCCGATCTGTATTCTTGTAGAGGAAGCTCCCTAGCACCTATTCCTTAGCGATTTATTTTTGGATATGGGTGGTCAATAGCTTTTTGTACGTTATTTATGCAGGGTATGGCGATATAGGAAGGATTAATGCAACGCAGAAGAGGACAGTGAAGTGTAATGAGCCAAATAAATCGCTTACGACAAGGTGTTAGGGAGGTTCCTTAACTGACGAGACTACGGGGTACAGCCGTCATCAACCTAGGGCCCCCCCCCAAAAAAAAAAAAAAACCCCGTAAAAAAACAAAGGCCCCCCCCCAAAAAAAAAAATTGGGGGGGGGAAAAAAAAAAAAAAAAATAGTAAAATATAATACACGTAGGAATAGAAAATAAAATAAAATATAAAAATACCTAACAGAATTGAAGAGGTTGATTTCTAATATTTCTCTCAAATAAATAAAGACCATCAAGTGTCAATACAAGTTCAGTGGCGTTTTCTTTATTTCGTTTTTGCTACGGTTGCGGTATTTTGTTCAGTGAAAGTCTCCCGTACCTTGTTCACCTTAACTTAGCCCTGATTTTCGTATTTTTGCGGCTTATTTCACGAAGCTCAGTGGCAGGAAAAGACAGTATACTATGGCTCCTATTTCTGCAGCCTTTCCATTGCATTCTCCGCGACTAAATTCAATTCATTTCACCCTAACTCGGCCCAGATTTCGTCCTTTTACAACTAATATCACGTAGTTCGACAGCAGAATAAGACAGTACTACAGCGCTACGTCCATCCCATAACACTTCCTCGTGACTAGCATCATAATCTAAGGGTAATCTATGTTACAGCTGAGAATTCAAGATGGAGAGTTGCCAGTTTTAGGGCAACAAGTTAGAGTAGAAGTGGCACAGCAGCATATACTAATGTTAGTCTATAATTGTACTTCAGTATTTAAGATGGACAGAGGGCAATTTTGGGTCAAGTTTGAGTAAAAAGAGTGTAGTAGTGAAGGGGTTAATGGAGGCTACAGTTGCCGGTTCGAAATCTCTCCTGAGCCGAATATTACTGCTATTACTACTACTACTACTACAGCTACTACTACTACTACGATTACTACTCTATCGTACTGAATGGGAAAAAACTACATGAAATACAATATCGCACCCATAACAGTGAAAGAATCAACTACTTTGTGATAACGTATTTCTATATTTTCTTCTCGTTGTTTCCAAGGGCGATTTTATTCAACTGAGGTGAGGCTTTTCTGGCTGGTGGGGTTAGATTTAAGCCTGTATTCTCGCCAGTTAATGAAGCTCCCTAACACCTCTTCTTAAGCGATTTGTTTTTGGATCTGGCTAGTTAATATTCGTTTGAACTTTATTTATGCAGAGAATGGTAATGTTAGAAGGATTTATATGACAGAATAGGACAGTAAGGTGTTAAAAAGGGAAAATACATCGCTTAGGGCAAGGTGTCAGGGAGCTTTCTCAATCGATGACTCAGGCCTGTATTCTCGTCCCTAGCACATTTTCCTTAGCGATTTATTTTTGGATATGGGTGGTTAGTATCCTTTTGTACGTTATTTATGCCGAGTATGGCGACGTTTGAAGGTTTTATGACTCACTCTTAGTTGAAGATTATCAGGCGTTAGTTGGAATAAAATACTAGAGTTGTCTTCACCATGAAGGAGTTTGCGAGATGTTCTTCTCTTCACCGAGGAGGGAAGATAACCAGCATTAGCCCTTCGCCAGTGCTGGCTAAGTGTGAACGGGGAAGGGGTGTTGTCCGAAATGAGAGAAATGCATGTGAAAATCTGTTGTTGCTTAACCATGGTCTGTTTGAGAAAGCAGACCCGTCAACCACATGTAAGTAACTGCTACTGTGGGGCCGCCCTACAGGTACAGTACAGTACATACACCGCGTAGGAATCCGGCACCTCCTTGTGGTAAACACAGAGCCGGCTGAGGGTCCTTCCCACGGTGAGGTGCTGGGAAATATGAGGAGGTATGGCTCATGGATGGACGCCGCAGCTGCTTCACCCAGCGCATACAGGCAACATTTGTAGGCTCCTCGCCGGCGCCTGAAAGTCGAGGTATACCATGGTTATGCGTTATATCTGTGTATTTCCCTTTCTTTAATCACTTTGGAAATTTCGTAACGCCCCTTCCTCAGTTGTTTATTTGCCTATTACATCTTTCTTCATCCTCTTATTATACGTTACTGATTACTATGTCGGTACTGAAAATAACAAACACCATTACGGAGAAAAAAACTGGGTGCAGCACGTATAATGATTCGCTAACTGAAAGGTGCAACGAAATCTCCTCTATCATTTAAAATATGACCCATCCTGGATAAATGTCGCCTTCTTGACCTTTATTATTATTATTATTATTATTATTATTATTATTATTATTATTACTATCATCATCATCATCATCATCATTATTAACATTATTATTAAAGTTAAAAAAAAAATACTGAACAAACACAGAGGTACTAGACAGATGCGGGACAATCAGGGTTGTGATATGAGGTTTCGCGAAAGTCTACCTTGCGTCCAAAAATCCTTAAGGAGTGGCTGACGGACAGGGCCGCTCCAAGATGTACTGCATAAAAAATGATTAATGAGTTGAAGTGGCTGATGGACAGAGCCGCTCCAAGATATACTCCTGCATAGAAAATTAGCGAAGTTACCTGCCCGTTATATAACTGGACGTACACGAATGTTATATAAGTCGACTCGTTAACATTTTTTTTGTATGGAGAGGTGAAGTGGCGACGTCATCGGCCTTTCAAACCGCTGGAGCTATAGGTCGGACGTGACTGACGATGGGTGTGCTGTATTTCAATGGAGACGTCCAAGGTTCTTAAAATGTGGTGGAGAATGAACGCACCCTGTTTTCTCGTAGACTCGGAGGGTACCCTATCTCTTCTTCCATAGCGTTTGTTTTTAATTTTACAGTTTTTTTTTTAATTATATATTTTTCACATCATCCTAGTATGCACGAGCAACATACATGCGGCATGTGAAGGATACAAATTATGTTTTAACGAAATTTCTAAACTGATCATTTGCGAGTTTGGGGCTACAAGTTGAAAATATCGACACTGATAAATTTCCTAATATCAGCCAAAATCGCGTTTAGAAGAGATAAAAATCGTTTGAAAATAGCTTTGACATAATATCAAGTACTTGCTGAGCATTAGTGCAATACTTCGATGTAGCTTTAAATAAGGAAAATAAAAAGCTAATTCTCAAATACTGTGCGAAGATGGAAGGTGCTTGATATCGTATTTTCTATATGTACGGCTAAGTCGAAGCATGACACTCCCTTAAATACAGTTAAAGTTATTTCCACACGATATTTTTCTGCTTTAAAGACGATGCTTGCAAACATCACGAAATCGCCAAAAACTCGGAGGTGGCCAATAAAGAGGTTGATAGGGAATGAACGCACCCCGTATACTCGGCGGGCGATATATGTAAGCACTTCATATTCTTTTGTATGTTATTTATACCTTTTTAATACCGTCCCAATTTGGCATGAATAAATATACAAGAGGAATATTTAGGTGTAATGGGCAAAATAAGGAGTAGAAGAAGTTGTCATGGAGTTTTTGAATTTGCCAAAAATACGACCAATATTTCAAGTCACCCTACATTTTTGAAGAGGTGGATGGGGAATGAACGCACCTTGCTTACTCACTAACACTTCTTTCTCAGTGATTTATTTTGCATATTGCTCCTCAACACGCTGACTCCTGCGATTCATTCTCAGCTGAATAAAATTATTAGACATCAGCAAAAAACAGAATACCCAACAGAGAAAAGGTTAAATGGTGACAGTAACACACTCTGGCTCCTGCGCTCACTCTTGGCTGAATATAATCGTCTACCCATTGCCGGAATAAAGCTTTAGAGCAGAGGCCACCATGATAGGGTTAATAATCTCTTGTATGTTACGAGTATCACTTAAATATCGACATATACTGCATATTACATCTATCTATCTATCTATCAATCTCTATTCTCTATACGCCTTAATTCCGTAAGAGCTGACCACAGACGAATTGCTTCACGTTCACCTCGTCCTCCGTCAACAGGCTGCCCTCTCTCCATATACCCCTCCACCTCTATAACGTATCATATGCAATCAAATAAATGAATGAATTAGTGAATAGGTAAATAAATAAATAAATAAAAATACATAATAAGGAAGCTGTGTTGGTAAACGTAAAACTGAAGCCGTGTTTAGGAATTACGAGAAATTAAGAGACTGACTTTGAGGATTACCAGAGGAGCGTTACTAGCGGTGACCAAGTATTTAGCTCTAGTAGCTATTAATGGGTTTTCTCATTACCAGTTTGCCTTAGATTTGTTTCAGTAGTAGTAGTAGTTGTAGTACCAGTTGTTGTTGTTGTTGTTATTGTCGTCGATATTCTTGTTGTTGTTTTTGTTAGTGTCCTTGTTTTTGTAGTTGTTTTTGTTATTGTAGCCACAGGTTCATTTGAAACGTGAACTCAGTGGAATGAGGGAGGAAGTTGCTCTTCTCCTGCAGTTCACCATCCTCGTTTCGGGGGATAGGGAAGTAAAAGTGAGATATTTCTATAACTGGGCAGCTCCATCATCCAGTTTTCAGTGCCACCCCACGAAGGCGCCCCTCTCTAGCACCCTTCATCCATTCTGTTATTATAATGCATCATCATCATCTTACCTCCCACTTAAAAAGAAGAAGGAGAAGAAGAAGAAGAAAAAGGAGAATAAGAACTGCATTAATAAAGAATAAAGAGTAGTTTCCTTGTAAATAATCCTGAATTCTCATAGCATTCATACATTTATTACCGTATGCAAGGGCGTATCCAGGAGTGCAGGAAGGGTGGGGCAGTGGGAGGGTGGGGGAGGGGGTGTTCCAGTACGAAAATGTCCTTAGACCAGATTGTTTACAGAGACGGAGACAGAGAGAACAGGCTAATCATTATTCTGTAGGGACTTTTTTCTTTTTCTTTTTTTTCGTTTTCCTTTTTGAATAGTGCGCGTTAATAGTCACCATCAACTCTCTCATGGTCGGGACAAGTCCAGTATTGTACTGCAGTTAACATAAGTCAGATGTATTCAAACAGGAGTCATAGGAGCTGAGAGTGTTAACAGCGCGACGATAATGCTGTAATACAAACGCATGGTTGGGAAATGCAACAGTAGCTATGGGATTACACTGCGCTTAATGTTTGGACAGGGTAGGCTACATAGTCGGTTGCTTAGACAAATGAATACGTAGACGAACAGCTGCGCAGACAAATGGATGCTTAGACGAACGGATGCGCAGACAAATGGATGCTCAAACGAACGGGTGAGCAGACGAATGGATGCTTAGATGAATGGATGCTCAGAAGAACGGATGTGCACAATTTTACTTTCATTATTGGTGCGAGGGAAGGGACTGTGTGGCAGCCTTGACATTTATGTGGTGACCCTGGATCGATCGTGGTGTCCTCGCTTCTAAAGTTTATGCGCCGAAGCGACCTTGTGTAAGCTGCGTCATCCCGCCACCCGCCAGCCTTCCCTCTTGCCTTAGACAGGTTATATCACAGGGGGCACAATGATGAGGATCAACTGTAAAAACAAATACAAATAAGTTTTTAAGAGACTGCAGGAGGGCGGTATCAAATCAAGATCCCGTTTAGTCAACCACGTCACCCACCACCAACCTTCCACTTTGCTCTGCCTTTTCAGACAGATTACACCATACCACCCACTTGAAAAAGGGCATAAGGATGAGGATTAGGTGTAAAAACAAATGTAAATTAGATTTTAAGAGACTGCTGAAGAACGGTTTGAAATTCAAGATCATTTTCAGTCCACCGCACCACCCATAGTCAGCCTTCCTTCTCGACTAACCTTCTCAAACACGTTACATCCTAAAGCCACTTCGAAAAAAAAAAAGCTATAAGGATTAAGATCAAGTATAAAAACAAGCATAAATTAGCTTACCCTATAGGAGACTGATGAAGGACGGCTTCGTCAAGATCCAGGGCAGTGTCTAAGTTCTTCATTGTACTCCATATCATTAGGTCATTAAATAAATAAACAAATAAATAAATAAATAAAATGAGGATGATGCTTAAATGTGAAGGCAAATATAAATTAAATTATAATAGGCCAGTGAAGGACGATGGCTGGTTTGAAGTCAAGATCACGTTCAGTGTCTGACTAGTCCTGTGATGCTCAAGTTTTTCATCGTGTTGTGATAATTCCATGTATTATATCATACAGTTTATTCGAAAAAAAACGGCATAAAGGGAAGAATTAAGTAAAAAAAAAAAAATGAGACTACTGAAGGAAGGTCGTAAGTCAAGATCACGTTCAGTCCAAAGAAGCGTCTCGTGAAGCACAAGTACTTCATCGGCTTGTGACCATTTCCACCGCCATACCGTCCACACCCTCTCACGATGTGCATATATCAGGCGCACCGGCCACCAGTACGCTGCCCAGCAAAGGAATGGGGCTTGTGAAGGCTATTTTGGGAGCACAAAATTAAATGTCAGGGAGTGAATCGCGCACTTTAAGAATAGTTTACCATCACTTGTTTTCTATGATTACTATTTCCATCATTTTCAATGATGAATTTATGCGTTAGCTAACCCTTTCTTTAAGAATGGTCTCTCCTTGGCTGAATAACATTGCCTAGGGGTAGCAATTATAGCGAAACACGCCATCGTACTAAATGGTTTAATATAGATTGTTTTTAACCCCACCACTACCAGAGAAGTCCCTTAAGTTAATCTGGATAATTTAGTGACAGTATAAAAATATGTGCTGTGAGGTAAGAGGGTAAAAGGAAATAATGAAAACAGTGAGGAGGAATAAAAACAAAAATGTTGCCCAGTGACTTTTTTATACCAGGAGAAAAGGAAGTGTATATATTGTCTTAAAATTCCGTAGGTTATATTCTTAAGGACAGTCAGTCAAGATGATGAAATGGAGCGAGGCAAAGGAATGGGCTGGAGGGTCTTGGTAAACAGACTGACATCAGGAAGGGTAAACTGCTCCTGGCTGTATAAGGAAAGGTGTATACCCAACGTGTCCTTAATGCCCTAAATTATGGGGTGCTCAGAAATCAGGCTGACAGTGTCCTAAAATGTATATTATGAATTCAAGAGTGGTCAGAAAAGAATAGTAGGGGTAATATTAGGAATTACCTGGAGAATACGACGAGGATAGGCTTACATAAGGAAACATTTGAGTATGGATGATATTCTGTAATTAATATCTTTTTTAATATTAATCAGACAACCATCAAATCTCTCATAGTGAAGGAGTTAATGAAGACTATATCCAACCTCTTCAGTTCGAAAAATTGCTTCTGAGCCGAATAAAAACATCTGGTGCTACTCAGAATTACCCAATAAAAACAAACTTCACCAGATTCAGGGGGTTAACTTCAAAACAGTGATTGGCAACGTATAAACTACTACACTGCCTCTACCAAACCTGGCCCAAAACTGCCATTTCTCCATCTTGTATGCTGAGTTGCAACTAGAGGTTAACACTAGGGAAAGATACTAGTTATGAAGACGTGCTACGGAAAGGACGTATATCCGTAACACACTTTCTGCTACTTTCTGTTACTGAGCTTCGTGAAAGAAGCTACAAAAGGACGAAAATGTGGGCCAAGTTAAGGTGAAAGAACTATAGTTTACTCTGACTATTTTTTTTTTTTATGTTCTTAGAGGGTTTTATTCTGCTTAAAAAGGGTCTCTTGCACTGAAGGAGTTTATAAAAAGTTTATTTACCTTCTACAGATCGAAAAGTCTCGGCTATATTAAATAAAATAATTTGGAGATTGCAAGAGACCAAGAGTAAATTATAAAACAGGTCTCTGGGTCAAATGGGCCAATAAGATGAAATGGATATGAACAGGTCGTTTTTTGTACAGCAGAAAAGACAACTTAAACTGCGTCCACACCACATGCTTGCTGGCGCGGCTGGCAGTTCTGCATCATTTTAACCCACGGAAGGTCTCTCCCGAACCCGCCCGCGTCCAGAGGGGCAATATGTATGGATTAGAGTGATGGAAAACACCCCACAATATTCAATGGGGATACATTTGTAGGTTATGGTGATGCCGAATTCCTGCCCCCATTCGCCCGCACCAGCAAGCACTTGGTGTGGCCGTGACCTAAGGTAGTACAGTAGCTATTCGAAGATGGATAGAGGGAGAGGAAGTAGAGAACCAGACGGAGGGGGATCAGTCTGCTAATTTCTCAGGCTGGGACAGAACCAAGGTCTTTTGACGCTCTCAGGCTCTCATGACTCGCTCTTAGCTTTATAAAATCGTCCTGAGTCAGCTGAAAAAATCGTCTGACTTTAGCTGGAATAGAATACTAGAAGTGTTTTAACTAGGAAAGAATTAATCATGACAGTCTTAACCCTGTCAGACTCCTATGTCCCACTCTAAACTGAATAAAATCGTCTGGCGTTGGCTGGACCAGAGTCCTTGAGTTGTCCCGACCATGAGAAGGTTAAAGCGCTGATGCAGTCAGTGGTCTACACACCCAAACCAGTCTTGTCGAAAACCGGTTTTACTCACTATCGGTGACTAAGAAAAATAACTATAAGAAAATCGTCACCTTAAATATACCCCCTGCCCCGTTAGGAGTCTGTGGGTACCGGTAGACATGGAATCAGTTCCCGCCAATAGTTTGATGCTGGAAAGTCCATTAATTTGCAAAGAGTTGTTACGGCGGCCAACCACTACGGGTTTGCTGTATGAGGAGGAATGATTAGGTGACCCACACCACCCTTCCCGGTTGTGAGGAAGAAGATCGACTGCACGAGGGTCATTTAGGCAATCAGTTTGTGCTAAGTACTAGTTTTCCCCTAGAATTCGATCCGCAGTGGTCTGTTTACATCCAGGTTTCTAACTGTACCACTGGGTGAATTCGGACAAGGGGAAAAACAAGCTGAGACCACGAGACCGACCTGTCCGAGAGCCGAACTCGGGTTCTGCCAGTTCCGAGCTGGATGTGCTAACCTATATATCACCGGATCCCACTGTGAAGGAGTTGGTTAGCTGGCCATGAACGCTAAAATAATATACCCAAGTGCACAGCCTCTGAGTGAAAATCCTCAGACACAGATAAATCAAGAAGAGGAAAAAGAAAAGTAGTGGAGTCCCAAGGGAAATTTCTCCGGCCATTTTGGAGGTATGTCTAGCACTTAAGAATAATTTAGATATCGATTCTGTCATATTGTTTAACAGTAAAGAATGGTGGAAGAGAAAATGGCACAAGACAATTTAAACTTGAAAAACGATTTGTCATTTGGTATCGTTGTTCTGTGATTCAAAATGTAATGCAGAGAGAGAGAGAGAGAGAGAGAGAGAGAGAGAGAGAGAGAGAGAGAGAGAGAGAGAGAGAGAGAGAGAGTAACGTCATTTATTTTTAATATTTTTGAGCGTTTCAATCTATCTGTATATTACTTGAGCTTTTGTCTCACTCAAGGCTAAATATAATAATCCGGGCCCGTATTCTCCTCGGTTAAGGCAGCTCCCTAACACCTTTTCCTAAGCGATTTATTGTGCTGCTTACACCTTACTATCCTATTTTGTGTTATCTAAGTCCTTCCAATATCGCCAAACTCTGCACAGATAACGTATAAAAGGATATTAACCACCCATACCCCCCAAAAAAATCGCTAAGGAATAGGTGTTAGGGAGCTTCCTTAACCGAAGAGAATACGAGCCTCAGACCCCTAAAAATCACCCTCGCTTAAGAAAATCGTCTGGCATTAGATGGGAAAGAGTACTAGAGCTGTCCCGTCCAGGAGAGGGTTGCTGAATGGCAGAGTTGAAAAAGAAAAATACAGTATGGCTCTTGAAGCGTCACACTTACACTACCTCAATTCTTCGTCCTGTGTTTCAAAATGTAGAGCAAAATGAGAGTAACATTTCGTCTGTGTTACCCTTATTCAGTCTCTTCCCATAATATTTCGTATGAATTAGTAGCACCGTGGAAAATACTGCAAGATTAGCAAAACTAGAAATGCTGCAATATCGGAATTCTTCGTCCCTCACCAAACTAATACTGAAGAGTGTTTGGAATGCTTGGGTGGGGGAAAATACACGAGGGAGATTAAGAAGGGAGGAAATTATATCTCCACGAAGAAATTGTATCTACACACAAAAGGGTTTAACAGATTCGGCCCCACCTGACCCCTCTTAAAGCCGGGCCGAAACTGCTATCTTCACAATAAACAAAACTTCACATGTAGGTACAATTTCTTCCATATTCTCGTCGGTTAAGATGGCTCCGTGGCACCTCTTGCTTGTCGATTTATTTTGCATGCTACACTTTAACATTCTGCAGTATGGTATCAAAGACTTAGTAATACCAATAAACATTACATAAAAAAAACGTGCAAGGCAATATCAGTGTGCGACTACAAAAATAAGTTGGTGAGGAAACGGTGCTAGGGAGCCTCCTTACCTGACAAAAATGCTTAAAGAAATAAAGATTCTAAGCTCTTTTCCATGTGCCTCCCATCCTTCTCTTTCCTTTGATCTCTTCCTTCTGCTTTAAAATGTACGAGTAAGAACAACATGACTATTTTTTGAGATTTTCTGCTGATTGTGTAAACGTAAGTACGAACACCGCCACTGATACTAACATAACAGGGAATGTGTTATGCATTTCACCACTACAGAAAAACAGGAAGGGGTACAGACGCCCTATAAAAATATTCCATGTGTTCTTGGTGCGACTGGCCGATTATATTTACCTCAGGAGGGACCCGTGTGGCAGAAGGGTGAAGGTTCGATAGATCATCTGCATAGACCCAAGGCAAGCAGAGAAAAGACAACACGTACAAGGACGATGGACCACTTGCTGCAGGGTTTAGGAATGTATCGTCAGGGAGCAGAGTTCACCTATCCTGTGTTCATTTTTTTTTTCATACATTTGAAGTGGGCGGAGAGTTTTGTCCATTCGCATTTTATTTTCTGTAGTTCAGTGGCAGAATAAAGCAATTCTATGGTCCTACATTGTTTTCACAGCACTTTTTCGTGACTAGCACCATATTCTAATGTTAGTCTGCTGTTAAAACTCGGGATTCAAGATGGAGAGATGGTAATTTTATGCCAAGTTAAAGTGAACAAAGCATAGTCGCAAAACTGCCACCACTCCGTCTTGGATGCCGAGCTATAAAAAGAAAGCAACACTAGAATACGGTGCTAATCATGAAGAAGTGCTATGGAGAGGATGCAGGACCGCTGTATTGTTTTATTCTGCCACTGAGCTAAAGGTAGTAGGCTGCACTGGTACACAGATCTTCGCCAAGCTAGGGTGAATGAACTATTCTATGCCACTGCGTCTACTTCACACGTCAGACATGTCCATCAGTTTCTTCCTAACGCATCATTTCCAAGAGAATCTTCTATGAACAGAGAAACATACCAAGACTCCTTCAGCTTAGGGATATTAGCCAGCGGAAGAAAGTGAGAGAAGTAGAAGTGGTGAAATATTATGCGACCTTTTGTCCCCGAGTGTATCTTTATGGTCTCCGTGACACCGGCGAAGGCCTCAAAAGATCAAGGGTGGTGTTAGTGAGATGTAGTCAAGTTTATTCTTCGACTCCATCCTACTTCTCGTGGTTAACTCACTGAATGCATTTTTAAAATCTTTCTACAGACGATATTATTCATCTAAGGTTGGCCTTTTCGAACTGGAAGGCAAGCTGCAGCCTTCATTAACCCCTTCTACACTATAGCAAGGGGTTTTCTAAGTTTAATAAAATCGTCAGGAAACAGCACGACTGAGCTAATCCATACAAAGGACACCTTTGATAGCCGCACCTACCCCTGCAGGATTTCAAGGGGAAAGAAATAATTGTTCATAGGGAATGAGCGCCCCCCACCTTGGCTAAGCTCTGGTACAGGTGATGGTCTACCGCTGTGCAGAATATTATGTTCCTACAGCTGGTAAGAACTGTGACTGTATATTGCGCCTTTTGCCGGGACCTCCTGAAGCCGCCTTCCTGGGAGAGTAAAGTGCCGGGGGGGGGGGGGCAAGAGTTCCACCCTGTCTGAAACCTGGCCCTAGCTGTCACTACCTCTGTGAAGAATTTCGTTTTGTTAACACCCTTCCTCCTCCTCCATAAGGCCTAGACGTCATTCTTCAGAAAGGCACAGTAACTCAGTGAGTGACAGTTTGGGACATAATTATATATACGGTATTTGGCCGGCCCTACAGTGAGAAAAGAAAAAAAAAAGCAGGAATAAAGAGGTTAAGGGGTACCTCCTGGAGTGAAGAGGGTACTTAATGAAGGGTGCCTCTAACCCCTCCATTTCGAAGAGCCTATAAAATACTGAATACAGTCTTTTGGAGGCAGGAAGAATATAATGAAAAAGACGTTACGAGTATCATGGAAAACTGGTTGATTACTGACACTTCTCCATTAACCGGTACTCGAGAGGGACGCCTTCACGTGGTGGTACCGATATGACCAGGAGGTTCCACTGCTTGGTCATACAAAAGTCCCTTAGTTATCTTCCTAACCCCCAAAAGGAGGATGGTAGACTTTAAAACGACAACTTCAGCCTGCAGTCCATCGGGTTCACATTCAAATGAGTCGGGGGTTGCTACTACTACATCGTCAGTCGAAGTCTCCGAAAATATTATCCTAATGTTCAGCTTCTGCCGTACGTATTCAATCCCTTCCACCAGAGGACTCCATTATATACGGTGATTCATAAACAACGCTTCTCACTTCACGTGTGTTGCGGGGACGGCTCCTTCAGGGTTACCAGTGTCTACCCCGCATCATTCCCCACATCTCATGACTATTTTCATGCTTTGTAGCGTCTGCATCCTTATACCTACTGATTCCACGGTAGATTATTGATATTATGAAGTACCTAAAACATCTCTGCTCCTCATACCAGCAGAGCCGCCCCCGCAACACACAAGATTGAAGAGTGCAATATACCACCCTGTATTCTTGCTCCCAACAGACGATTTTGCTCAACGGACGAGAGATTTTTCGAACTGGAGACGTCAGATTTAGCCTCCATTAACCCCTTCATTATAGTCGGTCTGTTTTCATCTAAGGGAACCGGGCCAATCACACCTTGAATACGAAACTGTGGTTGCATGAAATTTGATGAGTTATGAGGTAGGAATGCGTCTCCCTGGTTACTGGTCAAAATTATGCTCTTAGCTGACTGCACTTGGCCACCAACTGAGCTAAAAAGGGGTTGGGCTCTGTGTCAGGTGAAAGCAAACGGACTATAGTTGAGATGTGTTATAGCTTGCAAAAAATCACCTGATGTTGGACAGAACACTAAAATTATGTCATCGTATTGAAAGGATTAAGGCCATCTGTTAAGGTCTCTCTCTCTCTCTCTCTCTCTCTCTCT
>JAGKTI010020447.1:0-16324 GCA_018397915.1 Birgus latro | reverse complement strand
ATCCATAGTAACTTCATAATGCTTTTTTTTTTTTTTTTTTTTAACACAGTATTATCTGTTCTTGAGTCTCCTTATTTTGCAAACACAGATAGATAGATAGATAGACGGATACACCCACACCCTACACCCACGAGCATATAATCTTCTGTTTCACCCTCTGTGCCTTGTTCACCAAGCCCCGTGTCTTCCTAAAGTCTGTTCACTTTAACTTGGCCCGGATTTTCGTCCCAGCTCATTTTCAAGTAGCTTAGTGGAAGAAAATGACCTTGCCACGGCTCTACACTCTCGCCATAGCACTTCTTCGTGACTAGCATTGTGTTATAGTGTTAATTTTTTGCTAAAACTCAGCACTTAAAATGGACAGATGGGAGTTTTAGGTCAAGTTACAGTGACGAGAGTATGGTAACCATCCTACGTGCAGTTATTTAAAATCTGGGAAATTTACCTCTGATGGCCTGAACAAATAACCTCACGAACGAACAAATAAGCAAACGAAAGAATGAACAAACTAGAATGGCACTCAATAGAGCGCATACCTCATCCAAGGCCCAACATGCAGTTGGAAAAAGACTACCCCACTATAAAAGCATACTTAAATCCGCTAGATATGGAATTTTATATGGCTCAGCACCAAACTGGACACATTCGTAGATACCAACATCCTAAATAGGCCTTTTTTTTTTTTTCATCAAGATCCATGCAAAATTCACTGAAAAATTTACGAAAATGTCGAAAAACGCCCTATCTCGCAATGTTAAAGTGAAAAAAAAAAAATTCCTGGATCCGCAACTTTTTCCGGATCGCAACAAACTTTAATGGAGTCTATTCTGGGCCAAGGTCCAACCTTCTACCAAGTTTCGTGGAAATCCGTCCAGTAATTTTTGTGTAATCTTGCTCACATAACCTCCTTGGCGGAGGTAATAAGCAAATAAAACAAAAGAACAGATAAACACACGAACGAACGAACAAACACTGTGGTGGTCACTGACTTTTTACGTGTCAGGCTAAGACAATAATTCGTTTCCTTACCTTTCTGATAATTCTTCTTGCTGTCTCGATTACAGGAGCATTTTGATTCTTCGTCGGTTACCTTTGGTGCTGTCGCTTCTCTTGGTGAAGTAATAATAATAATAATAATAATAATAATAATAATAATAATAATAATAATAATAATAATAATAATAGTCAATGGTGGATCCAGTATTGCTGTGAGGGATGCCGGGAGTGCCTTAGAGAGCAAGACCGAGAAACGGAGTGTGCCGGCGGGGCTGTCCTCCTCCCAGGCGTAGATAAGCATTCAGGAAAAGTCCGTTCAATATATCCATAATAAATGATCTATCTGTCTATCTATCTATCTATCTATCTTTTCGAGTCCTCTCAATCACATCTGGATCCACCACTGATAAAATAATGATACCGGTACTCACTCATGCAGCCGGAGCTCAGCGTGCCAAAGTGGTCAGGCAGGCACTCATTGCAGCTCTTCCCGGCAACACCTGAAAGTGGGAGGCAGATATGTGACAGGTAGACAAGTGGTAGGCAGGTAAGTGACAGGCAGACAAGTGGCAGGCAGCTAAGTGACAGGCAGACAAGTGGTACGCAGACACTATGCATCATGGAAACTCATTATAACGAGGTAATTTAATATGTACACAAACCAGCTAGCAATTCCTTTCGTACTTAGCTTCCCACACTTCATCACCGAACGCTAAATGATCGTGACAAGCTTCTTCAGTCCACTACGTTCATGCAGATCTTAGCTATACATCATTTTCATTATCATCATCATCGTCATCACGATTTTTTTCCTGCCTAATGGTGAGGTGACGTCTTCAGATGAGATGGGACCAAAAGGCAGTTTGTAGGAGAAATAAGTAGGTCTATGTGTAACGTTTAATATCACAGATTCTCTCTCTCTCTCTCTCTCTCTCTCTCTCAAAATGTACACTCACCAGGCTTGCAGGGACAGGCGCCGGTGAAGGGGTCGCATATGTCACTTGTCGATCCGTCCGGGTCACATTGGCACCTTGGACATCCCTCGTTGACACCACCATGACCGCGCTGTGGGAAAGACGACAGTGACAGCAGGTGTGAGCGATGGGAAGGTGGAGAGACTGGGAGGTTAGAGAGATGAGAGGTTGGAGAGACGGGAGGCGAGAGGAGGAAGACTAAAAGGACGAGAGGTTGAAAAGATGCAAGGCTGGAGAGACGGGAGGTAAGAGAAAAGGGATGCTGGAGAGGGGATGATGGGATGATGGAGAGAAGGAATGAAGGTGAAAACTGGTGATGGAGAGAAGGGATGCTGGAGATCGGATGCTGGAGAGAAATGATGCTGGAGAGAAGGGATGATGGAGAGATGGGAGGTTGAAGAGATGATAAGCTGAAGAGGCAGGAAGATAGAGTGGCAGAAGGAAGTGGTGAGGTCAGAGAAGAATGCCCAGGTTTATTCCTATCACCTGTACGAAAGTCAATTAATCCCTTTAATCCAGTAACATCCTTTACATTCTCTTGGTACCTCCAGACGATTTCCTTTAACTTCCAGGAGGTTTTACGAATCTGAGTGGTTAGATACAACCTTCATAAACCCCTTCAGTGAGAAAGATCTTTCCTCAGCAGAATAAGATCGCCTGGAGACAAGAATAAAACAATAACGTCCCTGATCAGAGAGTAAGTTTTCGGCAAGCCCCATTCTTCCCCTGAATGCGACCCGTAGTGGCTGATTTAGGTTTTTAACTGCACTGCTGAGTAAAGAGGGACAAAGGAGAGGGTGGGGAACAAACTGAATCCACCAATCTGACCGGCCAAAGAATAACTTTTTTTTTCTCAGCTGACAGAGAGGCATGAGTTAATTTTTTTTGTGGAAATTCTCCGTGACCTCTGGGATTAAAAATTGGACAATATTTTAAAAGCTTGAATTATATGTCCTTTACTTTGCACAGTACCTTCTCGTTCACTAAAGCGGCTAATAAAGTACACTGTAATAAAATTTAGGAGGAAATTTATATATAACTAAAAATAAAAACAAAAATGAACATTGTCAGTAAAATTCCCCACCAATATCTGCTCACAGTGTTGCATAATTCAGCCACTCACATGCAACCTTGGGTGATTGGTTAAGGAGATCGATTTTGTGCATTCCAATATCCCTCTGTTCAAATCACTTGCCCACATTCTTCTGGCTGGTTACTTTACTTGCCCTTATTTTAATACTTTTACAATATTTTTCAGTTCTCTGTTTCATGTTGGTTATTATTATCCTTTATTAATTACTGCAAAAATAAGGCCTAAGAATTTTGAAGTTGGCTTTCAGTGCACAAAAGTTGTATTTAAATGCTTTACTAAATAATAAGGCAATAATCAGACACTGCAGAAAAAGTTTGTTGGCAGAAAACTTAACAGGACCGAACTTACATACGAACACTACTCTGTCGTAACTAGAATCTGTTTTAGCAAAAAGAAGTGACAAAAAAAAAAATCATTGTATATCATCACTTTAAATCCTTCACTCTTCTTTTCCTAACAATCTTGCAAAATGTAACTTTACAAAAAAAAAAAAAAAAAAACTAATGTGTTTTTGCATGAGAAACAAGAAGCATGAGAAGGTTCTGTTCACTCCTAGTTCTTCATATGAAAACAAATGATAGTTATAATAAGCTTCTCTGTGAATCCGAGTCACGGTATACTCACAATGCTTCCATCATACTATTTCCTCACTCTGCTCTTGTCACACTGTTTCCTCATAATGCATCTGTCACACTGTTTACTCACAATACATCTGTCACACTATTAAATCAGTGCATTTGTCACACTATTTAATGACAAAACATGCCACACTAGTTATTCATTGTGCATGTCATACTGTTTTCTCACAACGCATGTCACACTATATACTTACAACGCATCTGTCACACTGGCGTCCTGTGAAGAGGTTGCGACACTGGCACTGTCCGGTGCTTGGGTCACACTGCGAGGATAACGACCCTATACTGTTGCACATACAGCTCAGGCACTGTCGACTGGAAGAAGAGGAAGAGGTTAAGTGCCTGCATCATATGACAAGGGAAAACACTTTTTTTTTTTTCTTAAACTCCAACTTGGCCTAAAAGTACCACCTCTCCATCTTCAATGCTGAGTAGTAACAGCAGATTAATACTAAAATATGATGTTAGTCCCAAAGAAGTGCTATGGAAAGGATGCAGAATAGAAGCACTGTTTTTTCTGCCACTAAGCTAAGTCAAATAAGCTATAAAAAGGACAAAAATCTCGGCCAAGCTGAAGCAAAAGGAGTATAGTTATTACCTAATTGTTCACTGAAAACCAAAATGAGAAAGAGCGCTGAAGTGTTAACATTATCTGTCAAGGGAAAACTCATTAGTACCTTCTTGAAATCAGTGAATTAACGTTGACCCTCCTCCTTTTGTAGAAGATTAGTATGGTGGAATTTTCATTAATTAAGATTTTAACTGAAAATAGAAGAATCTTTATCTATCAAATTGTTTATAAAGTATATTAAAAACTAAAAAATATTCCATATTTCACATCTTATCAGTTTCAGCTTCACAGGCCAACAACTCGTCTCTATCTTTTGACCTGCCTATCTTTCTCAATCAGCCTCACACTCTGTGCTGTAGCCAGAGGGGGTGGCCAGGGTGGCACTGCCCATCCCTGAAATATGCCTGAGACCCCATCTGCCACCCCAAATTTTCAGGGGAATACGAACTCCCCTAAAGGACTCCCTTAAAAAAAATCCTAGTTGTGTCCCTGTTCTCCCTCACCTCAAAGGATTCCTGTAATAGTTTTCCTTGCAACGCTCACAGTTCCAGCCCTCCGTGTTTCCGGTACACTTGAGACATTCACCCGTCACCCTGTCACAGTTGCCCTCCTGCCGTGGGTCTGTGTTGCCACTACATTCACACGGCTTGCAGAAGGTGCCTGGTTCGTAGGGATTGCCGTAAAAACCATCGGCACACCTGTGTCAGGGGAAAAGCCAATTGTATTTTTCACTGATGTTTTAAGACTGACTGAAATTTTTAGATATGATATATGAAAATTTACTCATAATGTTGTAGCAGATATAGTGTTTTCTTCATATTCTTTATAATATCTGGAAATACTGTGTCTTTCAGTTAAATCAATGACACCTCTATGTTCTTAATTCCTTCATAACACACCTGACCTATTCTTACCTCTCACACTTGCGTCCATCATAGCCAGGAGGACACTGACATCTGTAGGTGCCAAGGTCAAGGTCAGGGACACATCTGGGAGTGAAGTGGTTGGTTCCGAGGGGCAGGGGACACTCACAAGGTTGACAGGCATCAGGAGTGCCTAAGGTGGCATCTCCAAAGTACCCTGCCGCGCACCTCTCACAGTTCTGGCCTACTGTGTTGTGTTGACATTCCTAAAACACATATACCAGCATTTAGGCTTTCAGAGCAGTGGAAAAATTCAAATAAATCAATACAGTTTATAGATCTATCATTGCATTTTATTACCCCAAGTCGGAAAAGTGCTGATTTGAATGATGCAATCCATTCACAAATACGGACTGGATTGTTTATCGTAAGCTATTCATAAATGGAAACATTTAGGAGTTCAGAGTATTGGAAAATGTAATATAAAAGTAGTAGCTATACAGATCAATATATGAATTTTGTTAGCCCAAGTAAGAGAGTTTTGATTTGTGTGTGGATATCCGTCCGTAAAAACAGACTGATTTGGATGTGGTAATCCATCCATGAATATACACACCCCACAGGCGCCAGTGTATGGATCGCAGAAGTCGGCGTGTCCGTTGCAATCACAGGGCAGACACACACCGCCGTACACCGTGTTGTTCACTCGTCTGTACCCTGGCTCACAAGACTCACACGACAACCCAGTGTAACCTGCACGGGAAAAACGATAATTAGCTCAGTTGCCATTTCAGTTTAGATAGTTCGTCCACCATAATTTGGTAGAGATTTTCATCCTTTTGTAGTTTATTGTCCATTGCTCAGTGGCCGAATAAGACAATACTGCACTTCCACATCTCTTATACAGCACTTCATGATTAACATTATATTCTACTATTAATCTCTTGTTACAGGCCAGCATTCGAGAAACAGATATAGCAATTTTAGGCTAAGTTAAAGAGGGCCCAGGACAAGTGGACTACAAAATGAAGTAGTGTACGGAACTTGAAATTTTTGTATATTATTAAGCCCCTCAAAATGAATTAAAGAGAAGAAAATGTAAAGATGAGGCTATATGATCTATATCGTAATAAACGTGACAGGCACGTACCAGGAGGGCAGTTGCATCGCTCAACAGCCCCTGTGACGAGGGTGGCCTTGCCCTCAGCACCGTACTCCAGGACAACGTTGTGCAGGCTGGCGGGGAGAAAGAGGATGATAAACACACAATTACTACGACAGAATAGAAATAGGCATTACATATTAAGCATTCGACTATTCAGACTTCTATACCCACTCAATGAGCTACTGACAGTTGGTGAAATATCTCTGAACTCTTTTATGCTATGGACATTTCATCTATTTACAGCTTAACGCCTCATTTCCGAAGAAGGTGGCCATGAACAAATTGCTTCCATGATCCCCTGTCCTTTGCCATCAGGCGGTCCTTTCTCCATTTCACATCACGCATTCGTATCGATGAGGACTCAAAATCAGTTAACTCAATAACTGTTATGGATGGACATGAGTATCGTATTCTTGAGTATCTTAGTCCTACTAATGCCAAACTCAAGCTACTCCACTACGGACAATATGGTGCTGTTTCTTTACCTCCTAGCCACCCTTTCTCATTACTGACATTAAAGTTTCTTCTAAAGATGTGTGACCTTCATACTAGTAAGCCATGAGATCCTGTTGAAGTCACATCTGCCTTTCTCAAGAACTGTGCATCTGTGTCATACCAGGTAAGTGCAAACCGGCCTTTACAAAACATACCATTCACAATCAAACATTTCCATCTTTCTCAAATTTCATCTTTTTTGCTGAAGGTTCTTTTTCGGCCTTACCTAAAGAATGATGGTCGTTTCAGATCCTTTACCGATAGTCTGGTTTTATTCACCTTTTTCTGTTTACAATCTCTGAGTCTAATCTTAACAGGAAAGGTTTGGAAGCACCCTTATTCTCACGCCTTCTGATAGTCAGTGTTAGTAGATTTTTATTGCCATCAACCTCCTCCTCTTGACACTTTGAAGAGACTTTAGATGTAGCAATGGCCTCGTTCAGTCTGACCTCTAACACAAATCTTTCTTTACTTTCTCCCAAGTTACAGATTCAAGCCCTCCATCTGTGCCTTGATCTCAAGTTTCCTTAGTTCTAGATGTTACAAGAAGCCACTGTTATTTTCTATTTTACACACACACACATACACCAGATACTAACATGCCCTCAATCTGGACGGTGTGATATCGTGCCCTTATCATGAGCGTCTGCAGGGAACTCAATATCTCCATCATCTCTCGCCTGGTGACCGCTTCACCCTTGTACTCCCGACGCTTGGTGTTGGGACCGATGTCAGAGAGGTCCTGTCGAGAAAAAGGAGGCTTGGAATTACCGCCTGTCGATTGAACGAGGAACATAAAGGCAGAGAATAAATCTTTCCCAAGGCCTAATGTTCTGGAAAAAGGTCCTGTGAAGAAGGCTAAGGAAAATATGCTGGATCTTGATTGCATAATGGTCAACAAGAGAGACAATTATTAACAAGATCCAATCAAGCTCTAGAATACGATTATAGGAAGAAAATTAAGGTTTAGGGTCATTTTCTAGGCAGGCTTTCTATGGCTTCTTCCTTTCCAGTATACTTCTCCATGTAGCACGTTAATATTCCATTGTACCAGGTATGTTACTATTTGCACTAAAAATGTTACAGGAAGATTTTAAGGTGTAAGAGACAAATTATGGGGAAAAGATATCAATTTTTTTATGCCAACCAGAAAACAGTTCTAAGGTCTTATTCTAGCTGTTATGAGAGGCTCTTTTGCACTTTTTTCTTAGAGATTTATTTAACATATTACACCATGTTATTTCTTTTGATGTTGTTTATATATTTCTAGTAACATAATAAGCTTAAAATACGTAGAATGCAAAATAAATCGTTAGAGAAGAGGAATTTTGACGCCTCTTATGTTACCTTGAATACGAACCTGATGCTTATCAACTGCACGAGGGTCATGAAAGGAGACAACTATTCTTATGCTAAGTTCCAATCTTCCCTGCAAACAGTCATTGTAACTACCAGGTCCCTAACTGTATTGCTGGGTGAAGGAGGCCAGGAAGTAAGCAAGTTATGTCTACGATTCTGACCAGCACTAGAATCTAACTTGGGGTTCTATGGGTGAGGCAGGATTTATTCAGAAAGAACACTATGAAAAGGAACACAAGAAATGAACATCAAATTTACTGATACCTTTGGGAAGTGGAACCAGCCGTGCTCGTAGAAGGGAATCTCAAGGGTGGTGGACTTGCCTCGTCGGTAAATGTTGTCGCCGTAAGCTATGCGGTAGCCGGCACCCTGTGGAGTAGGCAGGATTAATCACTAAAACTCACAAAAAAAGACAGACAGGCTGATATTGCAAAACAAACACCCACACACACTCACAAACACACACACACAAAAACAGGCTTATAATCAGATGCACAACACCAAGAACAAAGACAAACGGGCTTAAAATTACATATAAAACACAATGAACACACACACACACACACACAAAACACCGACTGGCTTAGAATCACTTGCAACACACACACTGAACAAAGACCAACTGGCTTTTACTCAGCTGCAAAACACAGAGTTAAGAAAACTTGCTTCAAATCAGGTGCAAAACACAAAGAAGGGAGAAAACACAAAAAAAGACAAACTGTTTTATATTCTGAAACACAAACCTGAGAAACTAATGATGCCAACCCTCTGTATGGTCACCTAAAATTGCTCCAAAGCATCCCATTTCTCATACATTTACTGAATGGCTGAGTTAAACTTTCATGAGACGTTGAAAAGGTCCCTACTCCCCATAAAAGCACAGTGACCCGTCCCCATTACACACAAGACAGGTGAGTGCAATGTATGGACTACCTGTACCCACCTCTACGATGACGTCTGGGCATCGTGTGGGTTGGCCTGATGTGTCGCCTCTCAGCTTCACCCACGATACCCTCACCGTTAACGTCTGCCCGTAGGAGGTCATTCTGGAAGGGGTATATGTGTGTTAATGTCTCCACCATAAATACACTAAACTCATACCTGTCTAGTGTGATATTTAGTAATCAAGAAGGCAGACTCACTTACTCATGCCATCAACGTCTGTCCATGTGAGATAATTCTGTAAACGTAAATGCACACTGGCCATCTGGAAAGTATGAGATTTGACAACCAGAATTTTAATGGCTCTTATTTACATTCATTATTCGTATCAGACTGGCCTTAATAATGATCTCGTGTTAACTGTGACGTTGCAATGGTTTTGGTTCCTGTGGCGCCAAAACCGTAGCATCTCCTCAGTTGTCAAGATGTGGGGATACATCTTCTATTTGAACTATTCACGTCATTGAAATTAAGACATGTATTTCTGTGTATTTTTCCTTGGGGGTGGGTGGGGGGGGGTGCCTGCTTTGAAAATATAGCCGATTATGATAACCATTTACTTAATTTTACGTTTGTATTCTATCAGAAGTTTTTTCCCAGTGATATATTTTATCTGATGCTATATTTGCATTCTTACATCACAAATTCCAAGTAATTTGCTAGTTATCATATGTCAGTTATCTGTTACGTACTTCAAAGAAACTTATTTTACCATTGTTGATAAACCTAAATTCTGTGAAACATTATTGCTGATGACCTATAATTCTGAACTGATTGGGAAGGCATGTTGCGTGACAGGTGATCTCAGGACCATCTCTTCCTTAACTATCATCCCTGCTTGTTAAACTCACCTCGACCCCAGGTACTCCTCAGGTGCCAGCCAGTAGTAGGCCTGGAAGTTGGCCATGCTGTCGTGTGCGATCCTGGCGTCCGTTCCCTCCTCCGACGCCGCCACCTTACGCCGCTTGAGCAGGTCTGTCACGTACCAGTTGCTGTGCTCCAGTACCTGAGGGCGGGAGGCGGCCGATCAGCGCTGCGGATCTCTGTACACTGAGGTCGGAATCGGATTAGCGATGCGATGGTGTTCAGAAGCTTAGCCTTTACAACGGCGCTTCTTCACTGGTAGATTGTATATGAAGAGTAACTGTATATGCTGTATTTTTTTTTTAATATGATTTTTCCGCCTTTCTTCAAGATATCACTTATTTACTTGAGTGTGTATTAGGCCGTAAAATCCTGACGCTGACTGTCGGCGTAAAAAATTAGGAACACTCCGTTTCCCTGGGTCAGGTTCAGGGCACTCCGTTTCTCACTATCACCTGCATTATGTCTGGCTGTGAGAAACGGAATGTCCCAAACGTAACCTAAAACAGGTTACACCGATTTATATCCCATTTCACTGGACAATTTGAGTCAGAATATGGCCCGTATTTCTAGCTGGCTTCAGAGATTCCGTAACATATCTTTCTCTGCGATTTATTTTGCACAGCGCACCTTAATATCATTTGGTATGGTATTAATGGAAACGACATCGATTTCAAAACCATATAAATAGAATACAAGAGAATGTCAAAGTGTATTATGTTATATAAATTATCAAGGAGTTGCCACGACGTCTCCAGCGCCACTAGAAATGTGAATTATGTTTGATTTCAACTTTAGCGCGATAAGGCTTTTTTCTACTGGCTCCATTCATCCCAAATTATAAGATTATTTATTCACCATTCACTGTGAACCCAAAACTCTGTGGAGCAATATTGTAAAGATGAAGCAGGAATTGGCAGGATATGACACGCAAATATAAATTAACACATACAGGATGATATAACTAATG
Source organism: Birgus latro (assembly GCA_018397915.1). Lineage (NCBI taxonomy): Eukaryota > Metazoa > Arthropoda > Malacostraca > Decapoda > Coenobitidae > Birgus > Birgus latro. Next base: position 5,394 of record JAGKTI010020447.1, on the reverse strand, counting down.
CTAACAATAAAACAGTGATAAAAGAGCGAATGGGTTTACCGGGAAAACAGAAAGTAGGTACGAAGGAACAAGAATGTGTAAAAATGATATATTCCTATCAGTCTCCCCGTGGCTTACTAAAGAAAAGAAAATGGGTACTGCATAAAAGTACAGTATTAACAAAACCAACTGAGTTAACGTCTGTCTTCATAAATTACAGTACTGCTAGGAACGGCCATCTTTACAGCAGTTATCCCTCTATGGTAAGGGAAACTTCAGACTTGTTCTTCCTCTGTTCTGACTGAAGATGGTAACCGAAGCAAAATCTCTAGGTATGCAAATCCACAAATGTCCTTTATCACGAGAGACAATAGATAAATAAAGAAATATAACACAGATAAATATAAAACGCATACGCTTCTCATAGGGCAACACAGGATTAGATGATGATGATGATGATGATGATGAAAAAAAACACCTGCCGCTACAGATATACTTACGGTGTACACAGCGAGTTTAGCGGCTTCACAGGAGGAGGTGGCGCCGTTGCAGTAACAGCGTGTGCAGCCGACGGGGTTACGGGCGTCCAGGTGGAAATGGCCAGGTGCACAGGTGTCACAGCGAGGTCCTACCACATTTTCCTGAGGGTGTGGCGGGGATTATGCTCAGAGCTGAATAATTCATGGTGTGTGTGTGTGTGTGTGTGTGAGAAAAAAACACACACACTCAAAACTACGGCAATACTCATGGTTTGTCAGGCTTAGATTAATTCCTATCGACCAGAAGAGGGTTTTAAAGGCAGATATTGCATTTTCTTCCACACAAACACACACACGCACACGAAACCCAATTTATCAACTACAATACCTGCACTTGAAGCACCATAACGTACATACTGAACCCAAGAACACACACACACACACAAAAAAAAAAAAACAGGCTAACTGCATAAGACCCGTCAGCCCTCAGAAAGCCTCTCCTGAAGGTCTAAGTAAGTCAAGGAAAGTAAGTCAAGGAAAGTCGGCAGATAACTTACCTTGCAAACACACTCTCCCTCGCACTCTTCTGTGAGGGATCCGGCACGGTTGCAGGGGCACGGCTCACAGGCAGGGTAGCGACGGTAACCTTTGGCACATTTGTCACACCGAGGACCCTGCGACACCAAAACACACAAAGAAAGTATTATTAACGAACCCACAGACGAGGAAAAGTGATATTAACGTAGCCACAGCCAAGGAAAAGTGATATTAACATAGCCACAGTCAACGAAAAGTATTATTAACGAAGCCACAGACGAGGAAAAGTGATATTAACGTAGCCACAGACAAGGAAAAGTAATATTAACGTAGACACAGACAAGGAAAAGTGATATCAACGCAGCCACAAACAAGGAAAAGTGATATTAACGTAGCCACAGACAAGGAAAAGTGATATTAACGTACCCACAGACGAGGAAAAGTGACATTATTAACCCCTCTCAATGAACGTTTACTCTGTGGAATCTTCCCTTCGTACTGTCCTGAATAAACCACTGAATTTTATCATTATCTGTGTTTCTTATCAATACAAATTAGTAAATGATTATGCTTAGTACTTACGTCACGAGATATACAGAGCAGGAAACAGCTTTATTAAATGGTACAAACTGCCTGAAATGCTCTTTACTTTATTGCATGAAATTTATCAGGTGTGGCCAGTAGTTATTTTGGCTACTTTATTTAATTTTTGTTACTGATTTTACAGTTCTTGATTAACTACTCAGTATCAGCCTCAACACTCGGGAAATGTCCTCTGGCTTAACAAGGATTTTTTTCCCTTTTTTAGTGGGGTGGCAAAGGGGTGGCCAGACCCACTTTGCGGTGTGGCCCAAAGCGGACTCCTCAGAGGGGTTTGAGGCGTACCCCCGGGAATCTGAGGTGGCCATTGGAGTGGGTACGCCTCCAGGTACGATGTCGCTAAGGGCCAAGCAGGGTACATGAGGGCGAACTGGAGAAAAATTTATCGTATTGGCTTCACCTACGAACACAGTAAGGAGACATGACACCACATTAGCAAAAGTTGTTATCAGTGAACAAATACTGGAGAACAACATATACAGCACGTCTCAAAAAAAAAAAAAAAAACGCGTCATGTCATCAGAATGTTGGAAAACTGGGATAAAGGCTGGCAATATCCTCCAGAACATCAAGATAAGAATAAAACAGACACTTTTTTCTAGCTTAAATTCTGTATTCGGTACAAGACCAAACAGTCTCGGGAACGTTGTCGCTGGAGGCAATGCAAAAAAAAAGGCTAAGGAGGCAAACTGATAACTCACATTGGTTCGTACAGGTGCAAAAGTTATCGTTGTTGTTCTGGTTATGAACACAGTAAGGTGGAGGCACAACACCAGATGAGTAAACTTTAAAATCAGTGAACAGAAACACCAACAGAGGCACGAACTGAAAAATTATAAGAGTCGCCCATTTATGAAGCACAGAAAATGGTACTGAAAGTATAGTGAGAAAGATTATAGAAGGGGTAGCTTTTCTACATGGACCTAACTTTCACTTATATATTTTTTCCCTATGCAAGTGGCGATCCGAAAGTTACTACGACTACTACTACTACTATTACTACTGTGATGCATATTGACAAGAAGTGAAGATCATTTTAGTTCCATGCAGAAATCCTTTAAAGGGTCACTAGCCTTATTATTATTATTAATCATTATTATTTTTGTCCATACACCACTGAAGTACACGGGTTAGGGTCTTTGTCAGGTTAGAATAAACGAATTAGGGGTCTTTGTCAGGTAAATGCGCTACAGTGGCATCAAGACTCACGTGGAATCCCTCTTTGCAGATACAGGCTCCGGGAAAAAGACCTAGGTTGGCCTGGGTATCGTCGGGCACGCAATCCCCAGTCGTACCCGGCCCGGAACATGCACAGGATTGGCACGCCCGAACGTCCTCCCGTGCAACACCCTGCAACACACACAGAGCCGTACTCTTCGCGTGGAGGGATTTTGTTGTGTGTGTGTGTGTGTGTGTGTGTGTGTGTGTGTGTGTGTGTGTGTGTGTGTGTGTGTGTGTGGCCTATTTTTCTACCTGGGAAAGAAAACAAAATACTCCACCAAACTCGTCATTCTTGTTTTCTGCCCTTGCATCTTTACCAAACATACATCGTAAAATAAAGTTACTCCATTATCAAGTAAAAACAGTGACCCAAGCTTAGGCAAATAAATTAAGTGAGCAACAGGGAAAAAGAATGAGTCAAAACTAAGAAGTACGGGTAATAATGGTAGAATAATTACACAAGTAAAAATTATAAGGAAAATCACCATATATCACCGATGTATGACCTCAAATGACCTCAAATTTTATCAGTCGCTTTGCCACACGTGAATTTGTGTTAAATACGAAGGAGTTTTTTTTTTTTTTTTTAATCCACTTCTGAGCCATTTGAGAGGACGTAGAGTTACCTTACCAAGCGATCGTCTAATTTCCCATACAGCTTTTGCTCTCCAATCTACAATGTCGGGTCAACTAATAATTTTCCTAGGCTACCCTATTCCTGAACAGCTATTGTCCTTGATCGAAAACATTCCAGCACCCTCGTCGGTTAAGGATGTTCCCTAGCACCTCTTCCTTAGCGATTTATTTGTGGATATGGCTGATTAATTTCCTTTTGTATATTATCTATGCAAGGTATGGCAATAATAGAAGGATTTATGTACACGGGGAAGGACTGTAGGTGAAATAAGCAAAATAAGTCGCTTAGGAAAAGGTGTTATGGAGATTTCTGAACTGATGAGAATGCGGCACTAGGAGTTTCAAACCTACTCATGTTCGGCTGTAAAAGGCTCTCACTCCCTTTGCTAATATTAACTTATATATAACCAGGAATCTAAAATAATGATCCGATTCCTTAAGCATTCTATTTCCTTTTTAATTCTCACAACTTTTTAACTTAGGGCCTTATGCTTAAACCTGGTATCAAGTAGGATGCACACTCCAATTTTTTAACGAAGATTTTTGAGATACTAGATGATGGAACGTGTCTGGCATTCCTCTATGGTTGCTGACTGCGTTCTGTGATATGGGATGCAGGCTGAATATACGTAATAATCACAAGCGTTCCATAAATAACTTTCAAAAATTAGGGTTTGCACTCCACTCCGCGAATTAAGATTTAAGCACACGATATATAGTGCAGAATGGCGTCTAACCTCCACCAGCTCCTCCACTCAGCTTGGGAAATTGTACAGGAGAGTGGAATTATGTACAAGAAGCAGTTACACTTACCTGAGGCCTGTAGAACCCGGGTTTGCACTTCTCGCAGTTGTAGCCATCGGTGTCGTGGCGGCAATTCACGCACACACCGCCCCCGTCGTACTCCCCCCTGAGCGAAGGAAAGAAAAACGAGGTGAATTATGGGTCGTATTTATGTCTGAAATCCCGTTGCACCTCTTCCTTAGCGATTAATTCTAACTTAACCTCTTCTTTAGCGAGTAAGTCTTTAGCGACTAATTCTAACTTAACCTCTTCCTTAGCGAGTAATTCTAACATATTCTTCACATTACAGCTCAAAATTCCCTTGTATAGATGCAAATTACGTCAGTATTAAAACGATTAAGTAGCATACAAAATACTGCTAGGCATAATGAGCAAAAGTAATCACTAAGGAAAAGGTGTTAAGATCCTTTATGCTACCAAGAATCCGACACTAAAAATGATATGAACCCAAGTATAATTTCTTTTGCTTATACTTTAATCATGAAGCCACCAAAAACTTCACAGTCAAACAGGAGTGATAACTGATGTGATAAATACGAAGGCAAAAATATTCATGGCAACTGTTCACTGCTAAGGAGACGTGATATCGCAAACACTGGGTAAAATCCTTTGTATATACGATTCAGGAAGCTCTCGTGGCTGGATCAGTGACTCCTTGTTATGGGGAGTGCCCTGGTTACCTCTAAGTCGTGCACAGACATCGAAAAGTGGAGAGAGAACGACTTAGAGAGACAGACGCAGGCAGAGAGACGGAGCTACCCACCTGATGTTGATAGAGAGCTTTTTTCTGGCCACCTCAGCGTCGTAAACACAGGCGTCTGCGTGGCCGTAACACTGACACTGCTCACACACCCCGCCATCGCTGAAGTTGCCTGCCCGCCATGGCTTTTGGTTGAACAGCGGGCAGCACCTGTCGCACTGGTCCCCGCAGGTGTTGTGGACGCACGCGCACTTCGCGGTCTGGCACACAAAAGAATTATCGTCACACACACATACAGGAATTACCGTCACACACACACACACAAAATCCAATCCTCATCATCTTCACTTTTATTATCTAACTGAACCAATCCATTCCCACAATCCTAATACCATGTCGTGGCTAAAAGAAGTTCAATGACCCTTAGTTATGAGGCAG
>JAGKTI010020446.1:6104-16324 GCA_018397915.1 Birgus latro | reverse complement strand
ATGCTAGACCACATTATTCAACTGAAAGAAACACCCACCAGTGATATGATGAGGAATGTATAATAGCACAGGTTGATATGCTGCAACAGGAATTTTGGTGAATATTCTGGATTATAACTTTTTTTTAACTTGATTAACTCCAATTTAATTACAAAGGTAATTTTCAAGAGATTCAAAACTCTGCAATACTAGACAACACATTTTGTAACCCATCAAATTCTGGTGCTTGGATTCAGGTGTACACGATGGTGTTGATAAACTAATTTGTCGTTTGCGTAACGTCGTAACCTGTATGGAAAAGTCTTGTATAATTACACCAAGGCATTCCCTTCTCGACTCATGAACAACCCCTCCTCCAACAACGTACCATCACCATCCCTCATTGGTATTCGTATACCTTCTCCCTTGATGTTCGTAATTTGTCTCTTCTGACCATCCCACTGTCTTACTCTCTTTCTCAGTTTCGCACTGTGTAGTCTAATCCTTGGCGAAATTAACATAAGAAATAACTCTATATTTCTTGGAGACTAGTGATCCATATGTACGCATCAGTAACTGGGAATCCAGTCCTGTCCCAATCGACCATTTAACAAAACTGATTTAAAGCCCGCCTTCGGCGGCTTCCACTGGATATCAAGTCATTTCCTATTTTCAGTCGAAAAGTAATAGAAATTTGACTTACTCATGCCGTGAGCGAAATGGAGCGAGGAATTTTTCTTTATTATTATCCTGCTGGGACAAAAGTTCAAGAAAGAGAGAGAGAGAGAGAGAGAGAGAGAGAGTCTAGTAGTGTTCGATATTATAGAAAATTATACTATAGCATTATAGAATACAATTTTAGGAGTATAAGGAGGGAGGGAGAAGAGGCAAGACAGTGATAATATAACAAACACGTCACTCTTCTTTCCTTTCAGGCTGGTAATTTCAATGTCGGACCAAGGAAGAATCCATCCCTTCCACTAAAAGCAAATATTGAATTTAAAGCGAAAGGCCAGAAACGATTCATAACTCGGGAACCGGTGACTTGACTGGACTGGAAATTGTTTTATTCTTCAAGTTAAAGCATTTTATCAGTACCTTGCTCTAACAAAAATTGCGCTACATTGCGCCGTTCTTGCTGTGTTACGGTAACAAACAAACAAATATACAGAAATCGGATCATTATAATATACTGTAGATTGATCCGTTTTCTGAAATATTACTATACTGTACTTCATTAAAAAGAGGCAGAAAGTTGGTTTGTCAAGGACGGGTTTCGGAAAGAGGCGTGCATTGTTGAAGGAGTGGGCTTTGCTTACTTATACAGATTTGAGGAAGAGTGGATGGAAACGACATGAATGAAAAAAGACTAAGAATGAGATTCTAGAGTCGACTAATGTAGTAAGCACATGGATAGGAGGGATGGATTGGCCGGAATGTGTTGTGGGGTGCTGTTTTAGTGCCATTCTCATTTTACTCGGTCCTTTTTGGCTAGGCTTGAAATTTTCATTTCATTTTTATCGCCTGCCAAGGTGGAACAATGTTTTTGTCCGCCTGTGTGTGTCTGTCGGATCTGTTCCCGTTATATCTTACGAACGGCTTCAGCTATCAACATGAAACCTTCAGGGCTTCAAGATATGGCCAAAATCTTTGCCGAGTTCGAAAATGGGCAATCGGAGTCAAGGTCAAGGTCACCAAAATGACCACCAAAGGTCAACTAGTTTTTATCGCGTGCCTTTAGCACCGTTATATCTCATGAACGGCTTGAGCAATCAACATGAAACCTTCAGGGTAACAAGATTTGGCCTAAATCCTGGCCGAGTTCGAAAGTAGGCACTCGGGGTCAATATCAAGGTCACCAAAATGGCTGCCAAAGGCCAACTAGTTTTCACTGTCTGTGTTTAGTACCAGTTTATATCATGAACAGCTTGAGCTATCAACATGAAACCGTCAGTATATCAAGATATGGCCAAAATCTTGGCCGAGTTCGAAAACGGGCACTCGGGATCAAGGTCACCAAAATGGCTGCCAAAAGTCAATTAGTTTTTATCGCCTGCTTTTAGCACCATTATATATCATGAACGGCTTGAGTTATCAACATGAAACCTTCAGGGTAACAAGATGTGGCCAAAATCTTGGCCAAGTTCGGAAATGAGCACTCGGAATCAAGGTCAAGGTCACCAAAATGGTTGCCAAAGGTCAACTAGTTTTTATCGCCTGCCTTTAGCACCATTATATCTCATGAAAGGCTTGAGCAATCAACATGAAACCTTCAGGGTAACAAGATATGGCCAAAGTCTTGGCCAAATTCGATAATGGGCACTCGGGGTCAATATCAAGGTCACCAAAATGGCTGCCAAAGGTTAACTAGTTTTTATCGCCCGCCTTTAGTACCATTATATCTCATGAACGGCTTGAGCAATCAACATGAAACCTTCACGGTATCAAGATATGGCTAAAATCTTGGACTTGGCCAAGAGTCCTACCTCTCTTCTTGATAATTCTGTTTCTTTTCCCTCTACTCCTACAGTGCCATACGGCCATATTGTGGCGCTAGTCCTTCATTATTTCTTCCTTGTCTCTCCTGTCTTTTCTTCTTCTCGCCTTGCTTGACATTTCTCCTGCTGACGAAGTTTTTTCTCCTCTCCTTCCTACTTGTGGCCCTCATTGGCTTTTGTCCTGCTGGCAGTGTTCCTCTTTTTCCTATCCATCCTCCTTGAGGGCCTCTCTTGTTGGCGATATTTTTCTTTCTTCTGTCTCTCCTCCTTGTGGTCCCCTTGACCTTACTCGTGCTGTCGATGTTCTCTCTCTCCTGTCTCTCCTTGTGGCCACTCTTCACCTTTCTGCTGTTTGGTAGAAGAGTTAATGGAACAAAGGCCGAATCTGAAGGAAAGAGGCAGCAATGAGTGAAAATCAAGCCTAACTGAAAGAGGAAGAAACTGATGCGAGAAAAATGAATATCTTCACTACGATCATGTATTGCACTTTAAGATGACTACTCCGGCCGGATAAAATAAAGTTAGTACGAAATATAATAAGATAAATTGTTAATGAAGACTGTATCAGAGGAGTCCTTCAGCCCTGTAGACCAAATAGAATCGTCACGAGAGAGAAAAAATATGCTAAAAAATAATGTCAGAGAAAAGGGTAAGTACTTGATAATGAGGAGTAAATTCGTTGAGGAAATATCGCTGGGAGTAGAATGGTGAGGAGAGATCCTGAGAGAAAATGAGGTAGGCGAGAATTACGGCGAGAGAGGGAGAGAGAAAAATGTGAGAGGGTGCGCGTGAGAGGGAAAATAACAGGGACAGTGGAATAAAGTTTGGGGAAAAATATTGAGAAGAGGAGAAGTTGGCGGAAAAATAATTGTCGGGTGGGAAAAAAATACTGGGAAACTATGAGGAGAGGAGTTATCGAGGAATTTCATCGGGAAAAATATGGAGGATCGGAAAAGAATAGAAAATTTTAGAAAGGGAAATAAAGAGAAATAACCTGAGGGGAAGAAAATTCAGGGAAACACGGGGAAGGAAAATACAGTAAGTTTAGTGTGTGAGCAGTGGGGAGTGCTGGAGTGAAGGCATAGTTACTGGGCAATGCTGGAGTGAGGGCAGAGTCAGTCGGGAACGATTAAGTAGAGGCAGAGACAGCGGGGAGTGCTGGAATGAGGATAGAGACAGTGAGCAGTGCTAATGCAAGGACAGAGACTATGGAAAGTGCTGGAGGGAGGGAAGAGATAATGGGGAATGCTGGAATAAAGGCAGAGACAGTGAAGAGTGTTATAGTGAGGGCAAAGACAGTGGGAAGTGCTGGAATAAGAGCAAAGACTGTGTATGTTGTTGAAGTGAGGGGCAGAAACAAATGGGAGTGCTTGAATAGCGGCAGAGACAGTGAGGAGCGCTGGAGTAAGACCAAAACATTGGCTTACAGTAAGGGCCAGGACAGTGGGAATAGATGGGATGAGAACCAACAGTCGGAGTGAGGACAGCCAGTGAGATGGAGCAGGGTGAGAACAAAGACCGTGGGGAGGCAAGAATGTTGTGAGAAGTGGACGGAAGTATATTCTGTTTTATAAGCCATTTAAACTTCACAGGCAGTGTAGTTTCGCAATAGGAAGATTACTATTACCGGTACCTTATTCTACGGCAACCCTACCAGACTGACCTAACCCAACTCATTCCTAATAGACCAACNTAACATAAACTTAATTAATCCTAACAACCTAACATGCCGTTAACTAATCTAGACTCTCCTGGAAAGAAATCGACTACAGCTCGAAAATGTGGAAATGGAAGATAGGGAGAGAGAGAGAGAGAGAGAGAGAGAGAGAGTTTCAGGATGGGGAAAGGTGAGAAGTGAGGAAAAATCGTGGAGATGGAAGGAGGAAGGGGGTTCAGGGGGAAGTAAAAGAGAGGAGAGGAGAAGAGAGGAGAAGCACGGTGAGAGAAGAGAGAGGAAAAGCGTCAGAGGGACGGGAAAAGAAGAGGGAGGCTGAGAGAGGTGACGAGGGGAAGAGCGTCGCGAGAGGGGAGGAAAAGATGATTCCAGAAGTGAAAGGAAGACGGTAACATGGAAGGGAGACGAGGAGAGAATAGAGGAGAGGAAGAGGATAATGAGGAGAAGGATGGAGTAGGTTCCCTTGGAAGAGAGGGCAAGAAGGTGGCGGGAAGGAAAGGAGGAAGAGAAAGGAAAGGAAACTGGGAGGAGGAGGAAGAGGGAAGAATGATGCCATGACTGGAAGGCAGAATGAGACGCTGAAATCCACTTGATGGGAAAAAGAATTGGTGGAGAAGAGTAGAAACGTGGCAGAGAGGACAGCAGTGTCGCGGGAAGAGGGAATGTTTGTGTGTGTGTGTGTGTGTGTGTGTGTGTGTGTGTGTAAGAGGATTACATGAAGGAGAAGTGTGCCGCAGAGTATGAGAAAAGATGGTGAGAAGGAGCGAAGGATTTTTTTTTTTTTTAATGCAAGGAAGATAGAACCAAAGGCCATGGGGCCCACAAACTGTTCCTTCCAAGAAAAAAACAAAAACAATACCAAAGAGAGCCAAATTCAAGATCCGGTCATTTCGAGATGTCTGGACACACTGCGTTTGAAAGACTGGAAATAATAGGAAGTAGGAAATACAGACAGAGGAAGACAGTTCCAAAGTTGACCAGTTGCATAAATGAAGGACTGGGAGTAACGGTTAACTCTTGCATTAGAGAGCTGGACAGAAAAGGGATGAGAGGTTGTTGCTAGACGAGTGCCACGTGCCCGTCGTAGAGGTGGAGGGATGCAAGCAGCCACCCGACACAAGAGAGTTGTACTCTAAACAGGGGCGAAAAAAAAACATGCATAAAGTCAACATATGAGCAGGGGTAAAGAAGGTTCAGAGTCGGCTTAGAACACCTAATCTCTTGGAAGCAGTTTTTACAAGAGATGTACCGTAATATGTTCTTTCCAAGATAAATCCAGGGTGAATGAAACCCCAAGCATGTTCAAGAATGATGCAGGAACGAGCTGGACATTATTAAACATTAGTGGGTACTCTTGTGGGAGACTATGTCGGGTTGATAGGTGTAAAAACTGAGTCTTTGATGCATTAAAAACAACAAGATTATTTATACCCCAGTCAGAGATACGAGCCAAGTGAGACATTAGGTGTGCCATAGCCTCATCCCTTGTTTTTTGAAGCAATTGCTGAGATGGACGTTGCGGAAACCAAATGGAAAGGTGAAAGGTGGAATCATCAAAGTATGAGTGGTTAGGGTTAGATGTACAGCTTAGAAGGTCATTGATGAATAAAAGGAATAGAGCTGGTGATAGGACAGAGCCCTGAGGAACACCACAGTTGATAGATCTAGGAGAAGAACGATGGCCGTCTACAACAGAGACTGTAGAACGACCAGAAAGGAAGTTAGAGATGAGGGCAGAGATAGAAGGATAGAAACCGTAAGAGGGCATTTTGGAAATTAAAGATTTATGCCAGACTCGATCGAAATCCTTTGAGATGTCAAGTGCAATGGCAAAGCTATCGCCAAAGTCCCGAAAGGAGGATGAGCAGGAGTCTGAAAGGTATGTGAGAAGATCGCCAGTGGAGTGTTGCTGACGGAACCCATACTGACGAACAGAAAGAAGGTTATGATAGGAAAGATGCTTTAAAATTTTTCTGTTATGAACAGACTCGAATACTTATGAGACAGGATGTTAAAGCAACTGGACGATAGTTAGAGGGATGGGAATGGTCAACCTTCTTTGGGACTGGCTGAATGAGAGCAAACTTCCAGCAAGGGAAAGGTACAAGTTGACAGACAAAAGCGAAAGTGTTTACCTAGGGAGGGTGTAAGCACAGAAGCACAGTTCTTGAGGACAACAGGAGGGACTCCATCAGGCCCATATGCCTTGTTAGTATTGAAGCCAGTGATGGCAGAATATACATCAGCTGAAGAGATTTTAATGTCAGTCATGAGGAAGTCAGAGGGGGGAAGTGATCGAGGAACAGCACCGGAATCGTCTAAGGTGGAATTGGAGGAGAAAGTCTGAGTGAAGAGATCTGCTTTATCAGTAGAAGAAATAGCTACAGAGCCATCAGAGTTGAAAAGAGGAGGAAGGATGATGAGGTAAAGTTGTTAGAAAGGTTTTTGGCAAGGTGCCAGAAGGAGCGGGAAGAATTCGAGTTGGAGAGTTGAGAACAGTTAGTATGGACGAAATTATTTTTAGCAGAGCGAAAAACAGACTTAGCACGATTCCGGGCAGAAACATAAGAAAGATGTGATTCAGGGGTGGGTTGGCTCTGGTACCTTTTATAGGTCCTCTCCTCGTTGCGGACAGGATTAGAACAAGCGTGATTAAACCAAGGCATTAGGCAAAGGATATGAGGAAGGAATGTATGCTTTCATGCCCGAGAGAATAATTTCCGTAATGCCTAAGGCAGACGCAGATGGCTCCCGGACATGGAAGCAATAATCATTCCAGGGAAAATCAAAGAAGTACTGCCTGAGGGCCTCCCAATCCGCATCTACAGACGACGTTTCTTTGGAGGGTCCACAGGCCACACCGGAGCGATAGGACAGGTTAAGGTAATAATGTTATGATCGGAGGAGCCCAACGGAGAGAAAATATTAACCGTGTAAGCAGAAGGATTGTTGTAAGGAAGAGGTCAAGTATGTTGGAGCTCTCTCCAAGGTGGTCAGGGATACGGGTAGGGTGCTGTACAAGCTGCTCTAGGTCATTAAGAATGGAAAATGTGAATGTGTAGGCTTGTCCACCAGGTGGATCAGTGCAAGGAGAGGAGAGCCAAAGGTGGTGGTGAACATTGAAATCTCCTAGAATGGAGATTTCAGAGAAAGGAGAAATGGATAGAATGTGTTCCATCGTAGAAGTACGATAGTCGAAGCATTTTTGATAGTCGGAAGAATTAGGCGATAAGTAAAGAGCGCAGATATATTTAGTCAGAGAATGACAGGAGAGCCGAAGCCAAAGAGTAGAGAATTCAGAAGAATCAAGTTTAGGAATACGAGAGCAAGATAGATTGTTGCGTACATATACACAACAGCCACCTTTGGCTTTGAAATGAGTATAGAGAAAGTAGGAGGATACAGAAAAGGGTTTGCTGTCAGTTGCCTCAGACAGCTGAGTCTCTGTTAGGAGTAGGTGAGGTTTAGAGGAGGAGAGGTAGTGCTCCACAGAAAGAAAGTTAGAAGAAAGGCCGCGAATGTTGCAGAAATGAAGAAGTGAATCAGACAGTGGTTCCAGGCATCTTTTTGCTTTTCAGATCTCTACTAAGGGAATCATCCTAAGATGCGTACCAAATTAAGATGATGGTTTGTTGAAATATTCTTATTTTATGACTGGATAAAAATGCGATTTACACCATCCACTCACTCGATGTAGTGCTGCTCTCGAGCGCCTGCCCTTTCCTCTCTTCTTTCCTCCTCTGCTTCATTCCTCCTCTGTCTTTCTTTCCTCCTCTGCTTCCTTCCTCCTCTGTCTTTCTTTCCTCCATTCTTTCCTCTTCCTTCTGTCTATGGGTGACTACACTGAGTGACAAGCCAAACGGTTTCCTGTACACCAGGAAACCATTTACTATGCTAGGTGGTAACCATATAACCAAATTACGGCACCTGGTGGTTTAGTGGGTAATTAAGGCGCTCCAATCGGGTTGAATCGGTGCATATTTATATCCAAGGGATGGATATGGTTTATTGTTCTCGTAATGCCACTCAGAGATGAGTGAGGCTGGTCACTTTCATTTTAAATGTCAGGGCCAACTTGCCTAGCCCAGAACTCCTACGCTTCTCATGGAGAAACAGTGGATTAGGTGATGAATGAATGAATGATGAACAGTTGATACAAAAAAAGTATGTGTAGAAGAAAATATCGTTACACTGTTACGTTCTCATGCATAATACATTTAAAACTTTGACAAAAAGCACATTTTTTTTTTTTTAAGTAAATCGCCCTGCTATATTTCTTCCTAAATTTTCACAGTAATATATATTATTAATATTTCCTTGCTGCATACCTGCAAATGAGGTACAATCGTTGACCCAAATTGTCGGAAAATGTGGTCAGAATGACCTTAAAGATGATCCCCACTGAAGAAACTATTCCCAGATATTCATCATTTATTTCTACCACAAATCTTATGGTATCTGAAATCAATATGCTCTATTAATTCTATACGCCTGAGTGTAAAAAATAATAATAATAATAATTACGAAAACAAGATAATTTTCAAGGACCATAATTTTAAACGTATGTTTTAAGAGAATATTGCACCTGTCATCTTGAAAGTAAACTGATTGTTTCTTTATGAAATATGAAAAAAAAAAAAAACTATGACCTATCTGTATGTGATGTTGCGTTGTTAAGAATGTAAATTTTAAACTGCAAAAATTGTTCGAGGAAATGATTTATAGGCAATAGTATATTTAAGGAAATTTTTAAAAATTTCCACGCCATGCAGAATAAATCAAATACCTTGCCTTCCGGGATTTATAAGTGGCCCCATATTCCCCAGTCCCTGTGATTCTTGGTCAGATTACTGTGGGGTTATCCACTTTTTTCGATCGCTCCAGCTCTTATTTCATATTATAGTATTTTGTTTTATTTTTCTTGGCTGCAAGCATTCCATGTCTTTCCTTTTAACATTTAGACATGTTACAGCACACTTAAAATAGTATCTTAGTGGTAGAACTGAAAGTAAAGATGCCATGGATTGTTTGAAATGGTGAAGAGCAACTCAAGGAGGATGAATCTTTAACTTGGAAAAACCGGAAATGATAAGTAGTGTTGAAATATAAACTCACACTACAAAAAAGGGAAAAACATCAGTGTTTTTAACTTCAGAGTAAGCTTAACTTCAGTAACCTTAAGAAAGCATATTATCATTTCTGGCCTCTGGTGACTGTGATCCCCGTGTCCTCAAAATAATGGAGATCTTTTACCATAGCCAAGAGAGTGTATGAGATTAGGCTGCCCTAAGAGCATGAGGTCAAGGAGAAAGGACCAGGTATCAGTGCATGTGAGATGGTGATATTTCCGAATTGGTAAGGGAAATAGTTCTTAACATGAATATATAGAAAAGTTCGCAGTTTTGTCTCATAGAACCTTCTCTGTCTGGATGATACGTCAAGAAATTGACGCACATGTTCATCAGTCTACTCGTGCATAACTTTAGTAGTTGTTTTGTTAATAAGGGTTAAATCAACAATCAGTCAGAAGTATATCTGTATCTGTTCATTATTGCTTATATAACAGCATCAAGTACTTGTGTTTTTTGTAACAGAATGGCACAGCATTACTCATCTGTTCATGGCTTTCCCGAAATGGATGAAAAGGGGGCACTTTCCTTATCCATCGAAACTCCTAGGTCATTCTTACTCTTACCTTCAGGAAAATTTCTTTTCCCAATGGGAACGTGCTCTCGTTTCTCTGTTTCGCTTTGTTCTTGATGTTATTACCAACATTTGTTGCCACGGCCTCACGACGTAATTTCCCAACCAATTTTCTGCATATACCTTGGCCAGGTATCTCGAGACACCTTTCTCAGATTTTTTATTCAGGTCTTCATAATCATCTTCTGGCCCGATAAATGTAAATGACTACCATACTACGGTCACGGAACTACCAGGTATATAAAAAAAAAAACTATCAATCTATCTATCTATTGCAGGACGCTTGAATCCTGTAAAGGGTGGCCACAAACAAATCGCCTCCATGTCGCTCTGTCCCTCGCCATTTCACTGCCCTGCTCCCAGCT
>JAGKTI010020445.1:0-16325 GCA_018397915.1 Birgus latro | reverse complement strand
CACACACACACACACACACACACACACACAACACACACACACACACAACACACACACACACACACACACACACACAAAGCTTCAGATCACACAGAAAGATGAAGTATGTGTCGTAGTTGATGCTCGTATATGTAAAATTTCCATATTGTCTGTACTTTACGAGCTGTGACCATATAAAGAAAAATCTGTCTTGTGTTATGTTTTGGAAACTTCTTGCTTCATATCCTTCAGAAAGATTATGAGTCCTAGTTTATATCCATATACAGTATTTGAAATTTCCACATTGTAAGTATTTTACGAGCTGTTTCCATATAAGGTAACTAATCTGTAAATAGCGGTATCTTGGAAACTGCTTACTGAATCATCTTCACTTCTTAAAGAGGGTGAAGTGGGTAATTTTTCACTTGGATATACAGTATTATAAGCTAGGATATACAAGAAAGTGATAGGTAAGCATTCTTATCATATGACTACTATCCTTTTTAATGCTGGAGAATTTAAATTTGTTGGATATTGCGTGGTTGTGTCCAATGAATGTCAAGTGCCAGCTGTCTTGGCCGTATTTCTGACATCATAGTAAGGGAATTCTCTAACCATACTAGACAACTTAAGCGATGATTAGTATATGATTAAAGAAACTTCCTAAGCAATAAATTTCGAAAAGAAAATTACGCAGGAATCCTTCATTGTCAATATATTCTTCCCATGTGTTTCCATTCGGTCAGTACAAAGCAGGAATGACCATCTCTTATGTTAATGGTCATCGTTGTCAGCACCTGTGATATGTTCTAAATATGTTGCCTATACATTATGAGTCTGATTCTCGAAACTCTTCAAACGTTGAGCTAAAGTTGGTGGCATAAGTTATATGGGAATTCGTACCTTCCGATATCAGAATTATTCCATAATCAAAGTTATGCATCATGTAATGGACAAAGTTTAGTCTCACATAATGGAGTATTTGGTAAAAAGGACTGGATTCATGTTCCATCAATCAAAGCCTGGGCTTTTATGCGTATAAAGCAATAATAATGCTTGTATTGTATTGTCGTTCTACCATATATCAGCAAGTCATGTTTTACAGGCCAGAGCAGTACTCCCGAGGTGGATGGCAAGCTGGTGATATTGTGAGCTGAAGCTCCCGTTTCACCAGCCCTCAGGACACGATCCTGACCATCTCCCTTTGCTGGACATTTTCAGTGCCTCATTTACACATAGAGCAGGCCAGCATACTCTCTTAATATCTTTATCTTCAACTGTCTACACCACACCACATGCACATAAGATATCATAACTCCTACTTCACACTCCCTTTTAGCAATGGCCGCTGCAATATTACTATCAAAAGAGGTGGTACCTCGGATTGCCACCACCGGCAGGGTAGGGCTGGCCGCACAGAGTCCTCCCGGTCGCCATCAAGTGACTGTACCGGCAGCAATTGTTGCAGTTTCCAATCTTGTTTGTCAGCGGAATAGTGAAGGTGCGGCCTTATTCTTTACCAGTGTCCGTGGCCTTTGCACCAACATAAATTCAGTTCATTTTTCCTACAGTCCATATCCTCTCTGGCCCTATTACTCTCAGATCCACAAGTCTCATCCTCAGCTGAAATATCCCCATTTTATTTTCCAGGTTACCATCTCCTCACTAACTTCCGTAATAGGGGTGGCACCTGTTGTTATATCAAATCTCAACATACAGTTGCTACTATTTTAAACTTCACTTTATCCAATTTTGATTTCTCATTGTATAAACTAAATTACCTAAATATTGCCAAATATATCTGTGTAGTCTATCGCTTCCCCAATGCCTCTTCAGAATCCAGTGTATTTGACTTGATATCCACACAGTTGAGCAACCTTAGTACCAAAATTAACATTTTTGGGTGATTTTAACGCACACAAAATGTTGAATGGTTATTGTATTCTGCCAGGACTGACGATGCTTGTCTAGAGTGCGAGCTGTTTGCAGAATCGTTTAATCTCAAGCAGCTGGTAAAGCAACCAACCAGAATACCAGATAATCCTGACCATATTTCCCATCTCTTGGATCTATTCCTGACAAATAATCCAGATCAATTCAGGACAGAGGTACTGTCACCACTCAGATCCTCTGACCACAGTCTCATAAAAGCCTCATTAGTTAGCCCCCCCAAACCTTCCCGTTCTGAATCTGTCAGGGTGACCCAATAACACTTTGATAGGGCAAACTGGGATGGATTTAGAAATTATCTTGCTGACATTCCATGGCAGTCTTTCTTCTCTAGTGATGCCAATTCTACTCAGTCCCACATTAGTGATTTAATACTAGCTGGTATGGATTTATTCATACTAAAAGATCAAATTCTACCAAATTATTTGATAACAACTGTGTCAGAGCAACAGCCCAAAAGTCATTAGCATATAACACTTAATTAAAATCAAAAACATCTGAATCACTCTGTCAATTTAAAATTGCTAGAAACCGTGCAAAATCTGTAATAAATCTCGCTATATCAAACTTTCTTCATAATCAAGCATGAAAACTACTTAACAACCATAACGACAATATAATATTCTGATCAACTCTTAATTCTTTCAACAATAACTTTAACAAGTCATCATCCATTCCCCCACTAAAATCTTTTGATGGCAAAATTACAAATGACCCACATAAGAAAGCAGATATCTTTGCCAGTATATTTGCCAGAAATTCTACCATAGAGGAAATCAGCCAGAACGTCCCAGTACTAGAACTTGACTCTCCCGAAATTGCTCCAATACAGACAAGACACGTAATATCCATCTTAGACAATTTACCTACCACCAAAGCTCCAGGCCCAGATGAAATTCCTCCAATTGTTTTGAAAAAGTGTTCCCCAGAACTTGCCCCTATTCTTGCTAAATTATTCAGAATATGCATACATAGCTCTTCATTTCCTAATTCATGGAAAGAAGCCAATATCCACCCAATTCCAAAGAAAGGACGTTCTTCTGACCCCTCTGATTACAGACTGACAGCTGTTACATCTTCTGTTTTTAAAGTATTTGAAATTTTAATTAATAAACACATAATTAAACACCTTGAATCCAACAACTTAATTAGTGATAGACAATATGGTTTTCGCCACGAAAAATTCGCCATTGACATATTCAATCTCCTGACTCATACCATCCATCAATCAATCGACCTATATGGAGAAACTCATGCAGTTGCCCTTGATATTTCTAAAGCTTTCGCCAGAGTATGGCACCGTTCACTGCTGTCCAAACTCCCTTACTGTGGACTAACGTGTTTTGTACCTTTGCTTGCCTCATATCTCAGTGACAGAAAAATTAAAGTAGACGATATATATTCCAGTTTCCACTCAATTAACGCCAGCGTGCCACAGGGATCAGTTCTGGCACCAACCCTCTTCCTGGTTCATATTAATGATCTCTTGTCTGTCACTCACAGTCCCATCCATTCATATGCAGATGACTCAACACTTCATAGTTCATTCACACTCAGACACCCATTTACAAAGTCTGATATCTCTAATTCTCAACTCATTACAGCCATCTCCATAAATCAAGACTTATCTATGATCAGTGAATGGGGACAAAACAACCTTGTCTCATTTAATGCTAGTGAAACCAAATATATACAGTTTACTAATAGACAGATATTGCCAGATTCGTATATTACCTTCAGTGCTACTAATATTCCCATCTCCAAAAGAATCGAAATTCTCGGCGTCTCAATTAACAATGCCCTTAGCTGGACCTCTCATGTCAGATCACCTGCTAAAACCGCCTCAAAGAAACTTGGATTATTGTACAGGGTCCGTAACTTCTTCACTGACGAGCTGTTAGCTATAATTTATAAGAGTCATGTGCGCTCTAAGCTTGAATATTGCTCACGCTTCTGGAAGGATGTGGAATGGTTGCATTAAAACAACTTGACAAAATTCATATCAAAGCTGTTGAAATTATTAATAACCTTGTTATTACAAATAAATTACCTCCCCTACAAGTAAGAAGGAATGTTGCCTCCCTTGCATTATTTTACAGGTGTTTTTATGGCAAGTGCTCAGACGAAGTTGCGTCCATTGTGCCACCTTCCCTCGTGCTACACGGGCATCTGGCAGCGCTCGTGACTGGAATGTCACGCAGCCATATTACAGAATTTCCACCTATCGGAATTCTTTTATTGCCCGAACTGCATCTTTCTGGAATTTGCTTCCCCAGAGTTGTTTCCCTCCAAACTTCAACCTACAGTTGTTCAAGTCCAACTGTTACAGATATTTCATGAATGGAGGACACCAGTAATCTGGTGTATGGATTTTTTTTTATTCATTTGTTTTTCCATCCTCTGTTCTGTTATTAAGAAACAAAAAACTAATCTGTAGGGCTGACGAACACGCCTTTATAAAACTGAAAAGGTGGCTTACCCTCCTTCCTGTGATTCACGCATGTGTAAAGACGCAGAACTATTTCTGGAATGCTGAGTAAGAAATGCATAGAAACTGTGTTGCAATGGGTGTCTTTATAAGTGAGAAAAATGATAAAGATCATTAAGAAAACGTGGAGAGGATGGGAACATGTACCTTCACATGAAAGGACACACTTCCACGTACTCTTAGGAGTCACGCCTCCAGATGAATTCAGGTCACGAAAACTGGTTGGCGCACACGCTACACACCCGACCGCCAAGGCCGATAGCTTAATATAGAATGAGCACCATCAGATAATCAATGAGAATCGCATTTGCTCGGACTTACTGTGTGTGCCTGCGTATATGTGTGTATGTGAGAATGCATACATGTGTGCATTTTCGCGAGTGAGTATGTGCACACGTATGGGCAGTCATAGACAACCTACATGGTCTGATGCCACAAAATCTGGGGCGTGTGCAACAATGGCAAAATAAATGTTTTAAGCTAGAAAAGTGAAACATGGTAGACGTATGACCATGATAAAGTGTGATCTGGCACTGTCACGTCCCCTCACCCACGCCCATACTGATATGTAAATCTTGAACTCTTTCATCTACATGAACTTTTTTTTTTTTAAATTTTTCAGGGGGAGGGGGGAGGAGTGATTCAGACAAACATTCAGTCCATGAGTCTGTGGTTACAGGATCACATGCCACGACGAGAGCAGACTCTACCTTCACTGAATCTCGACTGCTGTAATACACACATAGCAATTAAAACCATATGATACATACTGTATTGCTGGGTAGGAACATAATCTGTGTATTGCTAGGGCTGAAATGGGTGTTGGGTGGAGTGAGAAGAGGGGTATTAACATTAGTATTTCGGACAGTGTTACTTAGACCAAATTCTCCTGAATAATTCATGTCCTATTGCATAATCAGCATGGGGCATTCAGTGAACCGAAGTTGATATTTGAAAGATCAGAGGCTACACAGTCTTGAGTATCACAAAATCATGAGAGTAATGTATTTTGAAACTCTGATATAGCCCATAACTTCACTACAGCAACTTTAAACAAGTCACCATCAACGTACCGTAGTCAGTGAAACTAAATAATGTTACGGTGTTAAAAAACATGACACGTAATGGTTCACGAGGTGAGTGTAATGCTGCCGGTGAAATAAGCAAGCACTCATAGCCTACTGGGTGTATTATTTTTTACCCATGCTGTGATTATTAAATTAATGCTATTAGCATTTATTTTGCGTTTATTTAGATCATGCAATATGACATCATTAAATCGAATCCAGATGCATAAACCACGGTCATCAAGATCACAGTTATTTTTATATATCTTTCCGAAACACATCATACCATAATTATGTCAATAGGGAGTCAATACTGCATCATACGCAGTTTGCCTAAAAATAACCATCATGATGCATGTTGCCTATAAATTTTCGTTGCCTCAGGGGACTTTATTTTTAATTAGGGTAGCTGAAGATAGTAGGATCGATATTCCTGGGTAATGTTCTGACATAGCAGCTCCAAGCTGGTTGTGTCACCATGGATTATGATGCTATAGTCACAGGTTACCGGATGAAATGTTATCATTACAGGTGGAGTAAGTTTACGAGTTTCATTAAGAAAACATAGAAATCATAAGAAAATACATGATCAGTACGTTCCAATGTGAAAAGAAAGTTAAACTGCAATATTCTTTTCAAAATTAAGTTATCTTCATACGGAATAAGATTTAACTGCTTCCAATAGGATGTTACCATGATATTAATAATAAAAATAAAATCATGAGTATTTTCACGCTCGCCAAAGCTACATTAGTCGACCAGGAAATGAAAACATATAAGAAACCAGGGTCATCATACATAAGAGCTGAGATCATCATCAAATCTCGTGAAGCAGTAAGACCTTCAGTGTTACCATACCAAGCACCGACGGGCTGCCTGGTGCGGTACCACTTCTTGTATGAGTGACTGTGCAATGTTATGTGAGATTATGATGGCAGGTCTATTGGTTATAAATACGAGAGAGAGAGAGAGAGAGAGAGAGAGAGAGAGAGAGAGAGAGAGAGAGAGTGAGCGAGCGAGAGAGAGAGAGAGAGAGAGAGAGAGAGAGAGAGAGACACTCTTAGCAGAATAGGAACAGTATTGATTGATTGACTGACTGTATTAAAATCTGGCGGCGCAACTGCCGGGGTCATATGCCGCCGGACAACAAGCTAAAAGACGCAGTAAATAAAAAAGTGAACACTCAAAACAAAGTTTATAACTGTTACTAGAAATAAAACGTTGAAAAAAATAAAAGAAGAGGTAATAAAATATCAATTACTTGTAAAAGTGAAAGGAGGCCCGCCTGCTGAAGAAAACTTAACACATCAGTAAAATTGCTAGAGGCTCCACCACGCATCGAAGAGGGACAGTAGGCACCATCTGTCCCTCTATGACTATGGAGGAATCGCTGACGTAGGTCCTCCAAACCTGGACACTTGACCAGCAAGTGGCGGACAGTAAGGGGAACATGGCAATCATTATAGTACGGTTGAGTCTCACCACTCACGAGGAACCCATGTGTAAGACGAATGTGACCAATGCGAAGCTTAGCAAGAACCACCTCCAAACGCCGTGACAGTGAGGGGAGAACCCGTGGCACAACCACTCTCGGAAAGATTTCTTTTTATTACGAGCAACATCATCCCAGTGTCTCTGCCAGCACGTATGAATTCTGGACAGCAAGTATGATGATGTATCAGAAGCAGGAGGCGGATAGTCGGTTGGAGGCTGTTGAGAAGCCGGAGCTTTAGCTAATGTATCCGCCCTCTCATTGCCCACCACACCAACATGTGCAGGAACCCAGCAGAAATCCATTCCCTTCCCCCGACGACGAATGAGGAACAGCCACTCCAAAATAGCTAAGACTATAGGATGGAAAGAGTTAAAAGAGTCCAGAGCCAAAAGCGCCCCTTGAGAGTCGCTAAAAATAGTGAAATAAGTGTCATGGTGGACAAACACCAACTTCAGGGCTAAAACGATAGCTGACAACTCTGCAGTAAAAACTGAGGCAGCCAATGGAAGACTACCTCCACGGCTAAAACTGGAAAATACCACTCCAAAACCAACACCAGAGGCGGATTTACAGCCATCAGTATACAGAGGCACAGAACCATCATGACTAGAAGAATGTTCTAAAAATAACTGTAAGACACCGAGGAGCGACAGAATCCTTTGAGCCTGCCAAAGACCTACAGAAAGTTACCTTCAGCAAGATCCATGGCGCAACCCTCGAGATCCGAACTGGACTAACAGGTACTGCCGACAAACCAAACTCCTCCATGATATCCTGAACCCTACAGCCAAACAGAGGAGGCATGCGGGGGTGCCTACGATAATACAAAAAACAAGACTGTTGCATCACACACTCACAGACAAGTGAGTCTGGAAGGTGACGAATTCGGAGCCAGCACCGCACTGCAACAGACTGACGCCGCAGACCTAAGGGAGGCACACCAGCCTCCACCAACAAGCTGGGAATTGGAGATGACCGAAAAGCCCCAATTCCAAGGTGAAGGCCAGCATGATACACAACATCTAAAGTTTTTAGTCTGGACTCTGTGGCAGAGGAGTAGACCTCACAGCCATATGACAGCTTGGATGTTACAAAAGCCTGAAACAGATGCAAGAGTGTCCTCCGATCAGCACCCCAAGAGGTATGGGACAGAACCCTCAACAGATTGAGAGCCTTCATACATGATGCTTTAAGATTTGCCAAGTGTGAAGCCCAAGTCAAACTGTGGTCAAACTTCAGGCCCAAGAATTTCATCTCTGCCACACAACGGTAACTCCTCTCACAAAGCTGGAGATCAGGGTCCAGGCATACCCCTCTCATTGTACAAAAGTGCATAGCCACAGTCTCAGAAGGGGAAAACTGAAAAACCATGGAAGTGGCCCAGGCAGAAATCTTGTCCAAGGCAAGGTGCATACGCCACTCAATAGCAGACATGCAGGAGCCAGAACACCATATAGCTACTGTAAGTCATCCACATAAAGAGATGAGGATACCCCAGCAGGCACAGTGTCGAGGATACTATTGATGGCCACTGCAAACAGCGAAACACTTAAGACACTCCCCTGTGGGACACTTTCCTCCTGGCATAGTGGCACAGAGAGGGTAGAACCCACACGGACCCGAAACACACTATCAGTCAAGAAGTCTTCAAGTAACATGGCCGACAACCACGTAAACCAAAGGTATGAAGTTGCTGGAGGATGCAATGGCGCCAGGCAGTGTCTTAAGCCTTTTCAAGGTCAAAGAACAGCCCCCAGATGTTGCTTAGAGGCAAAAGCTTCATAGATCGATGCCTCGAGCCTGATAAGGTTTTCCTAAGTACATCGAAATTTATGGAAGCCACTCTGAGAAGGAGAGACAAAGCAATCCTTCTCTAGAAACCACACAAGCCTGACACTGACGATCTTTTCGAATAGCTTGCACACACATGATGTTAAAGCAATTAGGCGATAGTTGGAAACCTGGGAATGGTCCTTACCAGGGTTGGGAATGGGGAGGACAACACCCAACTTCCAACTCTTGGAATGAGAGCCCCTGTTGAAAAGGTCCAGTAAAAACTGAAGTGAATCAGGCGGTAGATGACGGAGCATAACGTATGGAATTTCGTCAGAACCAGGAGTGGTGTCACCACACTTTGAGAGGGCAGCATGTAGCTCATGGAGACTAAAGTCTAAATTATACGGCTCTCCGCCACGAGAGTGAAAGTCCAGACCCAGCCTCTCCTGATTCCTACGAAAGCTAGCACATGGCTTAGAAGGATCTTTTTTGGAGACAGCATAAAACTGATTTACAAAAGCAGAGGCTACTGCATTTGGTGCTGACACAAGATCGCCCTGAAGCTACAGCACCAGTAGGGAGGGGGGGCAAGAACATACCAGAAATCTTGTGCACCCTTTTCCACTTCATTGTCATTGGAGTTGAGGACGTATCTGTAGAAACATACGACCTTCACCAGTTGCGGTGAACATCCTTCATGACCCGTCTATAGCGAGCACGTGCTTTAACCCGTCCAGTCCCGACCGTTTTTTTACGCAGCCTACCCCCAGATCCCGACCGATTTTCGACTTTTTGTTTTTTGGCTGAAACCTTCGCTTTTGGTGAGAAACATCGAAAATTCATAGAGAAATCGCGATCCTGAGGTTAAAAAATGTTGATGCAGGTGTCACTTAACCTTACGTTTTCCTTCTTTTTCAGGGTACCTGGCTAAAGAAAACGAACTATGGAAGGGTTAACTAATTCAAGCCAATTTAAATTACGTATTAATTTCATTTATTTGGTACGAATTTATGTGTAGTACAAGTCTATATTGGTTTTCACGCAATAATATAGGCGTTTATAAGCAATGTTCACTCACCCAAAACCCCAGTATATGGCACCTTCCTTTACGACATTACCACCTCATCACTTCTGTTTGTTTCTACCTCTAGCTTCTCTGTTTCTTTGTCCTCCACCTCAGGAATCACTTTCACCGTGAATTTTGTCATTGGAGAGACCGTGGGGCAACATACGTTTACTGGCTAGGTTGCTGCTAACAGGTGAATTGCCCAGTGTGGGGGGAGGGGGGGAAGGGGGGTTAGGTGGGTCCAGGCAGTATCTCCACTTGGCAGCAGGTAGAGGAAGGTCTCCCGCATATGCCTACCAAAAATCACCCGCGAATGTTGAAAAATGTGCACACAATGGGCCTTGCAACTGCGTGACGCATGATGCACATCGTTGGGTCTGTCCGCGGAAAAAAGTAGCGACGTGTATCGTACGTCGGTGGGACTCGGCGGGTTAAGAAACTGGATTTTTAGAAAAATAACATCACGATTGGCAAAATACTGACGGGCAGCCACTTTGTAAGCTCCTTTTGCCATAGAGCAGTCATCATTCCACCATGGCACAGGTCTCCGGGAAAAAACACCAGAAGCCCCCTGCTGAGAAATGAGTCATAGTAAAATAACATTCACCATCATCAATAGTTGAAAAATCAGTATCCTTGTAGGCATATATACACAGTTCCTCAAAGAGAGACCAATCAGCCATATCCAGACACCAGCGTGGCATACTGGCTGCAGGAACAGAGCGAGTAGACTGGACCAACACAGGATAATAGTGACAACCATGCAGATCATCCAAAACCTCCCAAGAAAAATCAAGGCCACAATCAGAGGAGGAAATGGTTAGATCAGTGACAGAATATATGCCAATCTGAACATGAAGATGGGTCGGCCTCCCATCATTTAGGACAACCAAATCTAAATCCCCAACCAAAGAGGCAAGAAGATCACCCCGGGGATTTGAAAGTGAGTCACCCCACAAAGGATGGCCGCCATTAAGGTCACCAAGGACTAGAAAAGAGGTGTGAAAGGTGACTAATAAGGGTGTTTAGATCAGCACGCATAACAGGAATGGAAGGTATAACGCCTCCCAACGTGCATCTGTACCTCTAGAACTTGAAGGGGAGACTGTATTGTAGAGGAAATAAAGAGGATATCAGATCAGCACAGAATGGCACATCCACTGCTGTGATTTCCAGGAGGAGATGCATGGAATACCTCATACCCCCTGATAGATGGAAACGGTCTATCCCCAATCATTGTCTCCTGGAGACAGACACAGATCAGACTCAGAACAGAGAGTAATAACTGCAATTCCTCCCAATTTGCCACGGCACCTATACAATTCCACTGATGACAAATTGGAACTGATTGAGCCATATTGATTAGAAATACCGAGTGGGTTTAGATTGATACTTATGAAAGCCCTTTGGAGGAGCCTGCCCAGCACCAGAAACCCGCACCCTCTGTCTAACATCCGAAGGCGAACGAGAGGATGTAGAGGAAAGTTTTACTACACTCCTTCTTGTAGAGGGCACACCAGTTTGTTTGGAAATCGGCTTGGGGGCCGCCTTTAGAGATGTAGGATGGCCAGCGCTCCAGCCGGAAGCCCCAGAAGTGGAAGCTGAGTCCACAGGTTTCGAATCACTTGAGGAGGCTGTCCCAAGCTTCAGATCAGAAGCACCGACGAGCTGTTCAACAACATCCCCCGGTAGGGACTGGACCAGATCTGAACCATCATCTTCTGCTGTCACCTGGCTAGGAGGGGTGTTGACAGAAGTGTCAGCAACTGAGACCTTAGGTGGCATGTCTTCATGATCAGAAGACTCTGAAGAACAAAGATGACGTTTGCCAGGTACAGATGGAGCCTCAGGCTTACTGAGTAAGATGGGAGAATGAGTTTGGTCATCGTGGACATCTGCCACCACCATAGAAATGTGCAGGTCATCAGCCACGGAAGTGGGAACGGAAACAGAGTAGCGGTCGGGCAAACACCATTCTCACCATCAGTACTAATCATGGGCACAGCATTCTGCATATCACGAGTGGAAGGACTGGGTCGAGGCTGCCTTTGAGATACAGGATGACGTACTGGCGTTCTGAAAAGGGAAAAGGACAGAAGCATAAGTAACCCCCGGCTGAAAGAAGAGTGTCTGGGCTCTTTGTTTTGCTTCAGGGAACGAAACCCTCTCACGTGGACGAATGGATAAGATTTTCTTTTCAAGGCAGTATCGTGGACTGTTTTTTGAAAAGACAGGATGAGGACCTCCACAGTGATAACATTTAATGGGTCCTGTACAGTCGTTGTTATGGCTTGAACCACCACAAGAGGTACAGACACCAGGAAGTCCAGCCTGTGCACGGCGACAAAATTTGCTGACATGTCCATACCCCTGACAGTGGAAACACCTCTTTGGGGTGGGCACATATGGCTTCACAGGAAGTAACAGCCAAGCCAGCTTCACAGATGTAGGTAGCGTTAACTGATCAAATGTGAGGAACAATGTTGGTGTTGGGGTCAAAATACCTTCGATTTTCATCTGTAGGTGCTCGACCTTCACCACGCCTGAAGACTGCAGTTCTTCCAACAACCGGGCCTCTGAGTATCGAAGACGGTCACGAGAGTAAATCACTCCTTTACACTGGTTGAAAGTATTGTGTGGACTGCAGGAAGCATCTGACTCAGAAACTGAGGTTAAACTCATCATTCTTGAACTCTCTTCAGGTGAAAACAATTCATTGATGAGAGTTCCATCGCCTTGAGATGATATGCTGGGTTCTTTACCACATGCTGAAATGATGGCACTGTGCAATTCGAATATGTCATTATCTAGGACAGATCCTCCTCTGGAGGATTTGAGCACAAGATACTTGGCATAGGACTCAGGCTTCGTGTCAGCTGAGCCGAACCCGAGAGCCGAAACAACCCGACGTGGCCTCCTCCTAGTCTCAGTTGAATGCTGGGGCAAAGGAGGAAAGTCACCAGGGGCCTGGCAAGGCTCCGGACTGGCTATAAGGGTGGCGGAGTCAGAAGAACGTCCTGGGACAGAGGCCGTGTTGTCAACAACTTTTTCAACATTCTCCATAAAGGCAACTACAATCTTCATTCCCTCACCCCTCCACCCACCATGGAGCCCAACAAGGGGAGGTCTTATGCCAAGGATGACACCACTGGTGACCTGGGGGACCTGGGTGAGGGTGACTCCAGGACGATAGGAGCCACCACGCCCCCCAGTGCCCACTTGACCCTAGCCATCGCATGACCAGCCGATTGACCTGCTCGGGCCCAACCAGGCCGCCCGTCTAGCCGGAATAAGGGACCAAAGAGGTGTATTACTAGCTGCAGGACGCATCGTGCAGCATCGCTCAACCTCCAGGACTCCCGTCTCCCAGCATTGCGGGACGCCACACACGGCAAGCACATGGGGAGGCAACAGTCCCGCCCTATGTGGCATTTGGGCTCATTCCACCATAGGTCTATTTTTGCTCATTGGGATAATTTCAGTATATACTTTTCATATATACATTTTTTCACAATGAACCTTTTTTTTTTACAGGAAAAAGAACTTATGACAGATGTACGTGATGGAAATTTATACTTGAGATGCAGGAACCACTGTTTGTTGGTTGGCCGAGATGTTTGCATTTATACAGAGGGTGTGATGTTTAAAAAAAAAATTACAAAGAACTGCCTATAGGTCATCTTCGACATAAAACCATACTCTTTAGGGTGTGAGAAATCTAAGTGCGATTGTTCGTTTCCCTTTAGGACACAAATTAGAAGTGCAACAGACATTAGAGACGCTATAATAACACCAGTAACCGAGGTACTGCTAGATGGATTTATATCATCTCAAGATCTAGGAAAAATCAGGTTACATTGTAGCTTTCTGCTTCTACCGATTATCTTTCTTTTTTTTTTTTTTTACATGAAATTGGAAATATGAGTGATACTCCTGAGCTCGTCATGAGAAAATCATATAAGAACAAAAACGCACTTATGTATTCATTAAACAGCACACACACACCGAACCACAAATACTTAATATCGAGAGATCAACACATACACATGCATGTCACTTGGAAATTCAGGCTAGCATCATTACCCTGCACTTAGATGGAAACAGAGCTAGATAGAGTGCACAAAAGCCAAATATTTAAAAAAAAAAAAAAAAAAGAGAGAGAGAGAGAGAGAGAGAGAGCAAATAAAGTTCCATTCATCTCAAGTGACCTGGACACAGTGTCTTGGAAAACTGGACTACTCAAATGCACAATGGCTGGAGCCTTGACCTAACACGCATAAATCCTCGATTCAATTCTTTTGGTCAGAGAGGATCAGGCGTCGTCCGAGAAACCCCACCCCTGGTCCCACATTCCTCACGGATGAAGCAGGGAAACGAAGAGGTACAAAGAAAGTCATGGAAGACAATGAATTGGTTCATAACAGAAGAGGATGAAGACTTGGCAGGCCAGGTAGTGGATTGGGGTGCGAGGAAAGATACAGAACAGGCATGGACGAGGGGTACTGTTAGGCAAGATGAGAAGTAGAAGAAAGTGCGGGCTGAATGTAAACTGGTAAGTAAGGAAAAAGACAACGACACGACACGAATTCAAGCGAATAGATGGGAAGCAGGGTAAGCTGATAGATAAGTAGGGAAGCCAGACAGGCAAGCAGCTGGTAAGGAGGTAGAAGCAGGAGACAGGAATATGAATACTCAGAAGAATAGTGAACTGGGCAAAAATGAATGATGAGGTAGGAAAGCTAGAAAATTCAACAAAACAGAACACTGGTCGTAAAAAGACTAAGATGGAAATGTAACAGAATCGGCAGGGATGGTGTAAATATTTGAGGCAATAATGAAATAGACAGTAACGTATGCAAACAATACGTAACGGAACGGAGACGTATTATCTATCTGACATTCGTCAGGCGTCTCCTGTAAGGGATGACTACAGAGTACCTCATGTAGGCCTCTTCTCCGTCATTTAGTTGTCCCCCCTCCGAATTACACACTCATCTCTCGTACATCTCTCCACTCCATAGTTCGCTCCCATCCTCGGTTCCCCTCTTCCAGTTTACCTTACTTAAATACACTTCTAGTCAGTCTCTTATTCTCCTACCCCTTTATCATTCTCCAACCTTTATACATGGCCAAAGCATCCCAGAGTATTTGTCTTACCACTTTCAGTCCTATCCATTTCAAAACCACAACTATTCTTCACTTCCAGACTGGTTTGTCTGGCTGTCTATCCATGTAACTCCAAGTGCTCCTCACAAATGTTTCCACAGCTCTAACTAATGATTTTTGTCCTTCCAGCAGGGTCTAGGCTTCACTTCCGTACTTTAGGGTGGGAATCACAGTGGTGTCATGGAGTGACTTTTTTCTTTCATGTATAAAATCCTCTTCCATATCACCGGTGTCAATGAACCATCGACTCTCTTACCTGCTGTGCCCTTTCGAACACTTCATCCTTTAAACTTCCATACTTACATGTCGCACTACCTGAATACTTTTTCCAGATCTTGACCATGCAGCCTTACAGTGCATTCTCTAACTTCAGTTCTCTCAAAGACCATACCGTTTACTGTTATCTACAATGATTTTTCGGTTCAATTTCTCACATGCATTCAAAAATTTATTTTCCAAACCTTGCAACGCCGATTCATCTTCATTTAACAACATGGTATCATGAGAGAGAGAGAGAGAGAGAGAGAGAGAGAGAGAGAGAGTACAGGCTATTTCCAAACGCTGCACTCATTAAAGAATCTCCAGCATCTACTGGAGTGCGTACAGTACATTTTAAATCTTCCATAACATCACCTACACACACACACACACACACACACATACACCACACACACACACATACACACGAACACACACACACACACACATACACACGCACACACATACACACATCTATATCTATCTATATCAATCTGTCTATCTACCCATGTCTGTCTATCCATCTATCTATCTATAAACAGACAGATAGATCGATAAGGATGGATAGATCCATCTATCTATCTATAGATAGATAGATGGATCGATAGGGATGGATAGATCGATGTTAGGAAACACTTTATGAGTTAGGAAAGAATCAGCTTTGATGCAGGAAATGTACTAGAGTTGAAGACGTAGTAATATCAGTATGAAAGAAGAGATGGCAGTGGGCTGGCCATATTTGTAGAAGACACGACAACAGAAGGACAAGGAAGGCAACAGAGTGAGTCATAACTGATAGAAAAAAGAGCAAGAGCAAGAACAGCAACGAGGTCGTGTGATGAAATAAAAAAAATTGCTTTGGGAGATAAGGAGTCATAGACAAAGAAAGAAAAAGAAAAACAAGCGACGAAGGCTTTACAGACTTTAGGGGTTCTCGAACGGAAAGAAATAGCACAAGACCTGGAAAAGTGGAAACGTTTGGGAGAGGCCTATGAACTGCAGTGGAACGTTGTAGGCTGCTGCTCCTGCTGGTGATGATGTTGATCGTGATGATGATCATGCTAATATATATATATATAT
>JAGKTI010020444.1:0-16326 GCA_018397915.1 Birgus latro | reverse complement strand
CAATGCTTGGAAGCCCGTTCTCCTCGAAAATCTGAGGGAGGAGGACGTGCAAAACGGCCTTGTCACCCCCACAAAAAGCTCCTGCTGTAGCAACACACATTGAGACAATGGTGTTAATCTCCCCAGAACACCTCGGACCCCTAGGGCGGCGTCTCTGGGCCTCGGTGCGCCGCTGTGCATGGGCAGAGCCCTTCACAGCAGCACCCCACGGCCCAGTGACACCTGTAGCCTCAGGACCCTTCGGTGTCTGTTGGAGACAAAACTCCACTTCCTCATCTGCCACCCACCTTCAGGAGCGGAGGCACAGTTACATCCGTTCGCTAGGTGGTGTGAGAGCATCCGTCGTATCTCTCCTGCCCGTCCTAAGACAAGGAGCAGAGCCTTGGCAGCACCTGCTGGACCTGCCATAGTGGAGTAACCCGCCGTGTACTCCGTAGCTGCGCCAGACCCCCAGCAGGAGTGTGGCAGTGTCCACCGGACCTGCCTGGCCGAGAGTGTCCACCGGATCTCTCCTTCCTGCTGCCCTCTGAACGAGAGGCGCCTCGGCAACGTCCGCAGGACTTGTCTGACTGAAGGAGCATCCGCCGGATCCCCTTCATCCTCCCCTCCGTCAGGGCACCTTGGCAACTTCCGCAGGACTCGCCAGGCCCGAGGAGCATCCGCCAGATCTCCTCCATCCCCGGCGTGGAGTTACGGCAGCGACCATAGTGCCAGCCAAGCTGAGGGAGTGAGTTCAGGCTCCCCCTCCTCCACAAAGCTGGAGGCTCCTGTACGTAGAGAAGCGAATCTCTGGCTCAGCTCAACCCTCCTGTGGCCGAGTGAGACGTCCTTCTACCTCCCCTCACACTACCTGTGTGGTGGAGATCTCTCCCATACAGATTCGTTGTGGCAGAGTGTGTGGAGCGGACCTGTCGTGGGGATCCGGTCTGTCCAGCCGTCCCCACCCCGGCCGCCAATGCTGACGGACTCGCCGCGACACCGTGACCACAGGCGACTCCTGATGGCCTCCTCACCTCACCGAGACCATAGTCCTCAATCACCAAGGGGCGCGCCCTCCTCCCCGGGCTCCTCTGGGTCCCAAGGAGCCCTCCGCACCCCGAGGACGTCTTAGGCCATATGTAGGGCTACCCGCCTCTTGGCCCTGAGGGCCCGACTACTTCCAAGGCCACCTCCCGGCAGACCTGAGGCGAGCCTCCCACTACGCCTACTGGGCATCTCCAACGTGAGGCGACCCCACTGTCTCCAGTCAGCCTCCCTCCTACACCGGGCCGCCACTTGATCCTCCCGAGAGCGTAAGTGTCCCCTTCCTCCTGACGCCCCACCCGAACTGTGTTTTCTCCCGTCATAATACTCCCCAGTGAAACCGGTCCCTTGTGAAGTTCCTCCTTCCCAGTGACCCCTATGTACCCCCATGTGAGTGACATTCTCTCATACCTCCCACATCCCCCAGTTCGTGAGTGAAATAAACAGTGACCTCCCCAGTGACTCTCAGTAAACTCTCGTCAGCATAAAGGTTCAGTGCCCCCACAGTGATACGAGGGAAATATAGTGAAGGACTGTTATTTGGCAGGAAAAAGACCAGAACTCTACACGCAGCCCCCAGTCGGGACACCTAGTGAGCCACAGACTATTAACTCCCCATATACCACTCTGCAATATTGTGTGTTGCCTTAAATGTATTGTAAGGGATTCTGTAAGTGCCACATTAAATATTCTACATTGAACTGTGTCCGTCAATCTGGTTAATATATGTGCAATACTGGTTTGCCCGTGTTTTTGCCCTGTTCCTTTGGTATATGTTCTAACCCGGTCGTGTAACAAGGACCCCAAAAAGCTTGTGCTTGTGGCTTATGGTGTGAGAAGTCGCACCATTAAACACAGTAGAAAACCTGAGGTTTGAGCCTGTGTGCTACGGAGCGAGAAGTCACGCCATAAAACACAGAGCATAACAAAATCTTTCCCACTACGCCAAAAAATTGAGAAGCAGGATTTGCTAGTTAGGAAGTACTGGAAGGTTCTCAGTATTTCTTGCATTTTTACAGTTACGAGTGAGAGTTGCCAGTTAGCCTGCTGTCTGTGAGTAAAGTATTTTGTAAAGTTATGCATAGAGACTTAGGTTTACAGAGCGAGATTCCAGAGCCGTGTACAGGATCGAGGCAGATCGCTACAGGAGCTTGCTCGTGACCTGGAAAGCATGGCACACAAGTTATACCCTGAAGCACCACCTAACCTGTTGGCTATTCTTCTGAGGAACCAGTTCATCGATGCTCTTAATAGTGCAGAGTTGAAAGTTCAAGTGATGCAGGCACAACCAAGAAGCATGAAAGAAGCACTAGCCAGGGCTCTAGAATTTGAGTCCTACGTCAGCCCCAGTACGTCCACTTTTCAGGCAGGTCGTAATGCAGGATTCAAAGCAAAAGGGGCAGGTAGATGAAGTGGAAAAATTTGAAGGAAGTTGCTGGTACTGTGAAATGCCAGGACATAGGAAAGAGGACTGCTATGAGTGATAGATAGAGGGAACAGAAGAAGACCGGAGGAAGTTGCTGTTTCTGGGGGAAGCCAAGATACAAAAGGGAGGATCATTACAAATGGAAGGAGAAAGAACGGAACAGTGAAAAGAAACCCACGATTGCAACAATCGGGTGTTAGACATGTGGTGAGGTGGGACACTTCAGCTATGATTGTCCAAATGAGAAGGACGGCAAGGAGAAGGACTGCACTGGCAGACAGCCCTCATCTATCTTGACGAAGTAACTGTGTTTGGACGGACTTTCGACCAGGAATTGGAGAGGCTATCGGAGGTGTTCAACAGAATCCCAGCAGCGCACCTCAAGCTGAACCCCAAGAAGTGCTACTTGTTCCAGAAGGAAGTGAAGTACCTGGGACACATTGTAGGCGAGGGCAGCATCCGTACTGATCCAGAGAATGTGGCAGCTGTGAAAAACTGGCTGGTTCCAACTTGTGTGAAGGAGCTATGGAGTTTCATGGATTTGTTTACCTTCTACCGGGGTTTTGTCAAGGACTTTGCAACAATAGCTGCACCTCTACACAAGTTGCTGGGGAAGATAAAGAAATTTATGTGGACTGCAGTGACTCAGAAGGCCTTCGATAAACTCAAGCATGCATTGGCAAGCTCTCCAGTATTGCCGTACCCAGATCAGAGTCTGTCATTCATTGTGGACCGTGATGCTAGTGACCATGGTATCGCTGAAGAAAGATGAAAAAGAGCATGTGGTGGCGTATTACAGCAAGAAGCTCAGCTCAACGGAGCAGAACCACTTTGTGACCCGTAAGGAGCTCTTGGCAGTGATGATGAGCCTTGATTTCTTCCATCCCTACTTGTATGAGTCCTACTTCATCATCAGGACGGACCATGCAGCACTCAAGTGACTGAAGATGTTAAAGAATCCGGAAGGACAACTGGCACGCTGGCTCAGGAAGCTGGACCAGCACAACTATGAGGTGCAGGACCCTCCTGGGTGGATACATCGCAATGCTGACTCTCTGAGTCATCAGCCGTGTGACCCAGAGTGCTGGCAGTGTTGTAAAAAAGATCATAGCAAGAAATGCAACTGTGCCGCAGTGACAAGGCCAGTGTCAGCTGAAGAAGACCTGAAGAGGATACAGATGGAGTATGCAGATTTACAGCCAGTGCTAGAGGGGCTGCAGCAGAGAACAGTGTGACCATCTTGGAAAGAGATTTCCAGATTCAGCCCAGCAACTAAGAGCTATTGGGTTCAGTGGGACCTTCTTCGTTTGAACAGTGGACTACTAGAGCATCAGCAGGAGACACTTGACCTCAGCAAGTATTGGCAACTGGTGGTTCTGAAAAAAATGGGGCCTGGGATCTTTAAATGAGTCTCATAACCAGGCCACTAGTGGGCACCTGGGAGTTAAGAAAACTCTAAGCCAGCTGTGACAAAGGTTCTACTGGACCGGCATGCGTCAGGATGTTGAAGAGCAGTGTCGGGCCTGCGATGTATGCTGTGCCAAGAAGGGACCCAAGAAATGTGGTTGCATCTCTCTCCAGCTGTACCAAGTGGGTGCATCGATGGAAAGATTCGCGGTGGACATTGCTAGACCTCTGCCACTCACTGAAAGGGGAAACCGGTATATATGTGTAGCCATGGACTACTTCACAAAGTGGCCAGAAGCCTATGCCATCCCTGATCAAGAGGCTACGACTGTTGCTCAAGTGTTGGTTGACCAGTTTTTCTGTCGCTTTGGGATGCTACAAGAGCTACATTCAGACCAGGGTAGAAACTTCGAGTCTGCTGTGTTCCATGGGTGCTGCAAGTTACTGGGGATCAAGAACGACCCCACTAAGGCCACAGTCAGGTGGGATGGTGGAGAAATTCAATTGGGCCCTGGGACAAGAACTGGCCAAGTCCTGCATAGAGGAACAAAGGGAATGGGACCAGAAATTACCTGCATTACTGATGGTATATTGGTCTGCATCTCATGAGTGTACCGGCTACACCCCAGCAAAACTGATGCTGGGCCATGAGTTACGTTTACCCATTGACTTGTTAATGGGAAGACCACCTTGTGAACAGCTGCTTACAGACACCTCCAGCTATGCAGAGCATCTTCAGGAAAGGCTGGCTGACGTACACCATCAAGAGCGAGAAGCTCTAAAGTTTTCAGGTGAAGTTATGAAGTGCAAGTATGATGCCAAGGCAAGTGAGGTGAGCTTCAAGGATGGTGACAAAGTTTGGTCATACAATCCTCAGCGGAGAATGGGACAGTCACGGAAGCTGCAGAGCCTGTGGGATGGGCCTTACACTGTGTTGAACTGCCTATCAGATGTAACGTACCGGATTCGGGAAGGAGGGAGGTCTCGCCCAAAGGTGGTAAGTGTGAATCATCTCTAGCAGTACCACGAGCCAGAGCAGTACAGCTGGAACGTCTCCGAGGAATCGTGCTTTACTGCAGCCGAGGATGTTGAGGAGGACCAACAAGCTGAAGTACAAGAGGATGGTGACAGTTTCCCAAGAGAAGTACATCAGGAAGAGGACCAAGACATTCCAGGAGGAGTGGACTGTGTGGAGGAGCAGGGACGTCATCGGAAGTGGCATAAGAGAAGACCTGGTAAGTGGAAGGACTATTTTGTGTATAATTCAATGTTTAGTTTGGATTAAGGGTTATATCTGTATATACATTGTGTAGTTTTGTCAGGACAACAAAGTACTAGGGAAGGAGTAATGTTGAGAAGCGGGATTTGCTAGTTAGGTAGTACTGGAAGGTTCTCAGTAATTCTCGTAGTTCGGTTATGGGTCACAGTTGCCAGTTAGCCTGCTATTTGGGAGCGAAGGTATTTTGTAAAGTTATGCATTAAATTTTATGCTCTTTTTCTCTATAAAGTTTTATATGATCGTTTGCTAACTTATATAATTTATCTCAGTTATATTGTAGACTAAATAATTTAGTGTGTTATGCAATGTAAGAAAACTCTGGATATTTTGGATGTCTCTGATTAGTAACTGTTCTCCGCGAACACAATAGATTATTCTAGTATACATGAAGCTAATATAAGGATGGGGAAGGGACTAGAGGAGTTTTAGTTCAGTGTGAATTTAGTTTATTCTCAGTGCAGTTAGTGAAGACTGTATAGCTCTGGTACTTGTGAGAACAGTGAAGGGTAGTTGGCAAGCATTAAGTGTAATTATTTTGAAAACAAGGACAGCGAACTTAAGAAGCCAGTGTTCATTTACAATGCCTGAGCTTATCTCATTGTTGCACACTGAAAGGCTGATCATAGGAAGAACAACTCACTGGGCAATGTCCTTCCTATACTGAACTACTGCTGTTGGAGCCTGTGGCAGTGTGGAACAAGGACGTAACACCTGCAAGTCAGCGCTTAGCTACTTAGCGGCCCCGGCGTGGGTCGATTCCTGGCCACAGAGCAACACCGAGAATGATGTTCATTCTACGTGATCAGCCGACGTTCTGCAGATGTTCTAAGCTTCTTATTCCGTCTGGCTTTGGTTATTTCGTAACACCCTTTCCCTAGTGATTTACTCTGCATATTATACGTCATTGTCCTTTGGTATAATACTGATCCAAACCACGTCAATATTACATTATTATTATCATCATCCGGACCTCCTTTCCCGCCCTACGGCGGGGAGAGGAGTAGCAGTGTCCAGACAGCCAAAGTTTGCCCTGTCCACACTTCCATTAACTCCTCATTCAAGCCCCCAGAATCCTGGCTTCATCTGATAGGCCAGAGATTTTCACCACGTTCTGTAGCTCCACATATACTTATCTGACTGAGCCAATCCGAACGCGGTCACATTAAAAAGGAGTGCCAAATCCCTGGTCATGTGCTTCTTCACACAAAATTCATCCAGCCAGCTCGAACTCTTGCCAGTCCTTTGGTCTCACCAACTTCCATACTTCCTCACACACCATATCCTTCCACTTTCTTCTTGGCCTACCTCGCCTCCTTCCTCTTTCAAATTCGCTCTGATATACTCATTTTACCATTCTGTTGTCCTCCATTCTCTCCACATGGCCGTACCATCTCAATACAGTCTCTTTGATTCTGGTGTCCACAGACTTCCTCACTCTGCATCTTTCACGAATCACATTATTCCGTATTCTATCCACTCTCTGTACTCCACATACTGTATATTCCTCAGCGGTTCCATCTCCACTGCTCTTACTCCTGACTTTCATTTTCTTGCCACACTATAGTCTTACACCTGTTTGTTAAAGTTGGCACTAACACTCCTTCATGTAAACCTTGCACAGCTCCAACACTCAAGCCTCTCTTTCTTATCAAGGCCTTCATTGCACCGGCTACTTTCCTTCTTGTCACTCCACTTTCCACTTCTTTTGCACATTTACCTCTCTTTTGTATCACTGTACCTAGGTATTTGAATTCTCTCACCAATTCTAGTCTCTCCATTCACGGTAACATCACACTGGGAGTCACCTCTCTCAATAACCGTCACTTTACTCTTTTCTTCATTTGTTCTCAAGGCACGACGCTCACAGACATCTACAAAACTATGTCCTAGTCTACCAAGCTCTTCTCCGGCATTTGCACGTCGCACTGCAACAAATATGCAAGAGAATGTCAAGGTACAATATACAAAAATGAACATACAAAATAAATCGCTGAGTAAAGGGCGTTACGAGGTCTCTTATGTCACCTACAGTAGCGCCTCTTGCCACTGTAGCCATGAGCCACGGTCAACGAAACAGGAAAATAATATACAGTATAATTTGTACCCAGTTCATGATTTATTCAGCTCTGCAACTCCTGATCAATTTCATAGCATTATTATTATTATTATTATTATTATTATTATTATTATTTAGTCAGCCTTTATATAACAACGACTATTGTGTAAGGTAAAGTAATTTTCTATATTTGTGTGGCATACATCTATTTATTATCGCAATGCAGCACATAATGGCATGGTGACTTATGCTGTATAACGCTACTTTTTCATGTACCTCACACAAGGGTCGCTGCTTCAGTCTTCCTTAACTGCGATTAGATGGGTCCATTCACTGTATCACGGGCTGATGAAGTTACCCCAGCGATAACACCTCCCTGCCGTTATCTTACCAAGGTCTCTAGTCATGATAATGGTGAGTTCATTTATATTGTTTATATTATTAGTATTATATTAATTTCATTCATATACGACTGTTGGTTTGACAATATACTTTGGTTTTATTAGAGTCATGGTTACTTGATAACACACAGAACTTACTAACTCTGCCTGCATTAATCATCTTTTTTCTTATGTTTTGAGTCACTGCATGCGTATACCCGATAGTCCAGTGTACCCAAGCAGATCTGAACCCTCTCATTCTCCCTATCGTCAGAATTATTTAAGGCAATATCAAGTTCCTTCAGTTATACTCTTTTTACACTAACGTGGTCAAAACTTGATGTCTGCATCGTGACTGTTGTGTTGTAGCAAAAAATTAGCCCTTGCACATGATGCTAGTCGGGTGTAAAGCCGTATCTTTGCTTTTCTGTCATCGAATTACATGAAATAAGCTGCAAGAGGACGAAAATCTGGCCCAAGCCAAGGTGAAAAAGGTACAGAAAAGAATGAGCTGTATACCATCGCTGAGATAGCAAGAATAAAACAAAATACACCAGACTGAAAGTGTTAACCTCCTGGGCAGCAACACACAACACTAACCAGCCTCCCTGCCTGCCCATGCCCAGTCGGCTTCACTGCGATGACATTTGTTTTGATGTTGTTCTTCGTCATCTTAGGAGAGACCGCGATTGGAAAGGTCAAATAATGCTTTCACTAATCCATTCAGTACAAGACATCTGTAAGCTGAGCAAAACAGAGAGAGAGAGAGCGTCACACACTGATGGAAAAAAGCTACTACTTCCCGTACGCTGTTACTCATACTGCCAAGACTAAACCGCGATTCATCTCCTTATTTATCTTTAATGCTTATCACAGTTGGTATCTGACGGAACTTGAAAAAGACAGTATATGTACGTATGAATACAACGCAAATGTAGCCTACGTGTGAATACCGTGTTGTACAATAATTATCACTGCCCACGCGTCGTTCATTATCCATAATCCCTTTTAGTTTGGCTGATGCCCAGGGGTAGGCAGACTGGATAGTTGAGCGGACTAGTAACCAAGGACATACTTAACTTCCTCTTAACTAAGGATCATCAATTTTCATGAAACAGCGACTAAGTATTGTTGTGGATGTGACCCAGTTCCGTCACGTGAAAACAATCTGACCGTAGTCCGACATCTAGAATTCAAAGATTCTTTCATGCGTGAGGTTATAGCGACCGGGTGCTTCTGCTGCTGGTGGATGCAAAATTATGCATTCATTATGACTGTAATCCACTATTTATCTAATTTTGGACAGTGGCTCAATATAATCTACTCAATACTTTTCACTTTAACTTGGCCTAAAATTGTCATCTCTCCATCTTGAATAGTGAGCTAACAATAGATTTACACTCGATGCTCGTCAAGAAGTGCTACAGAAAGAATGTAGTTCCATGTCATTTTCTGCCTTTGATCAACGCGAAATGAATGGAAAAAGGACGTACATCTGGGTCAAGTTAAGGTAAAAGAACTATAGCAAAATGGCCTGTCCTAAAACAGATAATGCTGCATACTAAAACCATCTCGAGTAAATTAACAGTGCCAGCTGCCACACCATCTACGGCCATAATATCAACGTCTCACTAAAGAAGCCCAACAAGGGGAATAGTGTGAAACATAATGGATGGGCTATTGACAGGAATGGAAAAGAAAAAAAATGGGCAGTGGGAGGAATGTAAGAAAAGGGGTGGGCTACTGAAAGGAATGGCAGAGAAGAAAGGGACTTGCTGCGAGGAATAAAGAAGATATGGGACTACTGAGAGGAATGTAAGGTGATGGGGCTATTGTGAGGAAAGGAGAAAGAATGGGCTACTGAGAGGGATGTAAGAAAATGATGGGGCTACTGTGAGGAAAGGAGAAAAGTGGGGTTATGGAGAGGAATAAATGAGAAGGGGCGAGGTTACTGAGAAGAGTGGTAGATGAGGAGAAATTGTCGAGATACTGGAAACAATAAAACATATGAATGAAGTTGTAAATGTTGATCTAACCTTGCAGTTAACCTGACGTCACACAAGGGCAGCAATAAACGTATGGAAGCACGCACTGTCAAGAGCTGGGTGGAATTTCTCCTTGTCGTCGTTGGTTCGTTCTGCCTCCACTGCTCTCTCTGCTGCTATCTGCGTTCATATGGCCAAAAGATGGTGCTGTGATAATTTTGTGTTTCTGCTCTGAGATGGAGCATTCCTGACTGCTGAATGGAGTACGATATTCCCTCGGTATGAAAGATTTTCCTTGGATCACTTTCAGAATATGTGATGCTGTTCGAAAGAGTACTCAAAAATGCTCGAGAAATTTAGTCTTTCCTTTTTCCCTGTAAATGCCACTATACACTGTTTTTATGAATCACGTGCATATAAGGAACTTATTTGCTTGTATATACATGCATATATTTATAATAATATCCTACCTGTGGCATCCTCTACTCCCCTCTGTCATTAAGAGGGAAATATGACCACCCGTTGTTCCGCAGCTTCTTAACGTCTTCGCGTGTGAAGCACCGCAAAGGGCTGTGCAAGACCCACGGTTGTTTGTCTTCTGTCATTCGTGGCAGAGCACACAGCTTTTCTGTGTCCAAGGAGCATTTTGGCGTTGACAGCTTCAGCACTCTCAGATCTGGCAACTCATTTAGACATTCCCAGAAACGACAAGGAACGTGATTCTTGCTGGCAACCGATAGTGACTGGAGTTTGGGGAATTTCGGCAGTGAAGAAAATAGAGGTTCATCCAGTGTCTCTAAGACACAGCTAAATGACTTCACAGTGTCAAACTGCAGCACTTCTGTACTTCCGACCGATGGACTGAGCACTAACTCCTTGTACGAAATCACAAATAAATGTTCGAGGGAAGGGAAGATAGTAGCAATGCTTGTGATGACCCGTACATCAAGAGAGATATAACTGCTGCCTATGAGCTTCACCGTTGATATTTGGCTTCCAGTAGCTATATTTTCCTTGGAGTCGAGAAATGACGGATACTGAGAGGTTTTCAAGCTGATGATTAAAGTTCTTAGGACAGGGAACTTATGAGAAAGAGCATCACCTACAACATATCCCAAAGTGTCGGTTCTCACATGGAGCTGTTCTATGTTAGGTGTTATATCAAAGGACGCACTAATATCTCGCTCCACCTCTCCTCTGTCCTTTAGGGAAAGTGAACGTCTTCCCGGCAAATTTCTCGTGAACTGCTCGTATTCCTCAATAACTTTCAACAGACCAAAAATATTACTCCACAAGTATTCCAAGTCTGGGTAAACAACAAGGACAAGAACAAGTAGCTGAAGAGGAAGGCGACAGTAGCCAGTGTTCAAGTCAACGAGGCCTGGCCAAAATGGCTTAACATTCACTAGCTTTCCCGATTGCACTTGCTCAAAAAGCTGATTCAAGGTCTGGTCTTTACATCCTAGAATGGTATTTATCAAAACAAGGATAGTGACTCGCGGGGAATAAACCTGTCGCTCGCAGATGTGGAGGACAGAAAGTGGACACCCTCTGGCAGCGAGCAGGACCCGGGGTGTGGTGTTCCCTCCCAGCTTCAGCACAGTCAGACATGGGCACTGAGGCAAGAGAGATGTCAACACAACATTGGTGGACTCGCCCAGATCTACACCCGTTAAATCTAAGTGGGTCAGTGCGTGGCCTACAGTTAACACCTCGCACTTGAATAATGCACACGGGAAGGATAAACACGACAATACTGGCTGCAGCTGCGTGAAGGCGATCTTGTCAGTTTGAACAGCCAGGAGAGTGAGCAGAGACCTAGTTACGTCTTGCCTAGAAGCGCTTGCTGTGTAGTGAACTAGATAGGCGTGAAGGAGATGCTGGGAGCGAGAGACGACAGTGGGTGGCAGTTTCCATGCACGCTGCAGCCCGGTCCATAGTTTCTGAAAAAGACAAACAACCACCTAACTTGGCATGTTCATAAAGGTTACATTTTTCGACAGTCACCAACAAAATAAAACAGCTACATCACATTAGCAGCCATTTCACTTCATTAGCTTAAGAAGAAAAAAAATGTCATGATCTCAAGCACAGAGGTTACTGTGTAATCACTAATAAATGTATCACATCTGAGGGTATTTCCCTACATTATCTGCAAGAGAAGAACAACCACTTAACTCGCCATGTTCCTAGTCATCATCATCATCATCCCGCCTCTCCCACTCACAAGTGCGGTAAGGTAGGGAGAAAGCTGGCAGTATTAGAGAGCGTCCCATGTTCTTAAAAGTTCAAGTTTCGGACAGTTACTAGCAGTATTAAACATCCCATTTGTTGGTCTTTGTGAAAAGTAATATTCTTGTAGAAGCACAACAGTCCGCCTTTACGACATTAATTGGTGAAATATGTAATTATATGGAATGCCATTTAACCTTGTTGACCCTCCCCTTTCACTTAACCTGCCTTCCATGCACATCCCCTTCCCTACTCTACCCTGCCCTCTCTCCTCGACTCCTCCCCTCCAACTTTTTTTTTTTATTGACTGCAGACAAAACAGCAACACATGGGCTACGATCATCATCTGGGGTAAATAAAATAAAAATAAAAACAATAAAAACAATGACCGTAATATAAACTAAGCCGTGATACAGAGGGATATAAGCAAGGTCGGATTAACCTCTTTGGGGGCCCAAATCTAAGTTAGATATGCAGCCCCCTCACATAAAGATTTTAATTGCCAGCATTAGATGATGCCAGTTGCTGTAATTTTCATCTATCCATTAGCTATTTGTTTATATTTCTTTTATACTGCTTTTTAATAAATGGGGTGCCCTAGGCTGCAGTCTAGTGGATCATCCGCCCTGGATATATTAACTATACTACTAAATGTACCTGCAATAGTAGAAAAGCTGTCATGTAAATTTGTCTAAAACCGTACAATTGAAGTCACTATAAACAACAGCTGGTCCTAAGCCTTTCCTCTCTCCCCTAATCCTGTTCTCCCTACCCAACTCCTGCCCACCCTTTCCCACTCTTCCGCTCCCTCCCCTGTCTAGTACCTTCCCTGCCCATGTTCCTACACTGAGGTTCGAAGTCTTAACCTAAATAGAATCGTCTAGCGATGGCAAGAGTAAACTACAAAAATACGTTATCGCAATGGCGTTAAACAAAACATCGTAGTGGTACTTCCCACTATAAAGCACCACACTGCAACTCTTAGCAGTCGTCTTGCTTCTGTGTTCCCCTGAGTAACCCATGACAGTTTATTTCAGTGGTCGTAGGCGGTCCTCGTTTCCTAGCGTCATGGGTATCTTTTCCTCATATATTTACGTGGGGTTTAAGGATACAGCATACACATGAACCATACTAGTACAATGTAACTTTACAAATACTTTGTGTTGGGCTACCATTTATACTCTACGTTTGGAAACGTACACTCTGGGCAAGCAAATACTGAAACACTGTAC
Source organism: Birgus latro (assembly GCA_018397915.1). Lineage (NCBI taxonomy): Eukaryota > Metazoa > Arthropoda > Malacostraca > Decapoda > Coenobitidae > Birgus > Birgus latro. Next base: position 3,306 of record JAGKTI010020444.1, on the reverse strand, counting down.
CTGCTACCACTCTCAGTTGTTTCATGCTTTTACCGAGCTTACCTTCACATTCTCACAGCTTTGCTGGTACGCGACCGTAGCATCAACAACATGGTCGATACAGAGGTGTTGCAGAGGTTTGGGATGCATCTAACTCAGGCACTGGGCACCGGGGTAACTAAGCTCAGTTACTCAACCTCCAGTGAACACTCGTATTCACATCGAACGAAAGTTTGTACCTCTCTGCGACTTCTAACTGTATTGTCAAAATAAAACGCAAGCATGTGGGCTATTTTTACACTTTAAGAGCATTACAGTTCCCCCTTTGAAAGGTACAGAACAATTTTTAAAATATTCACTTCAAAAGAGTTATCTATCTTGTTTTGACAACGTACAAAACTCTGTGACACAGCTACGTTGCCGACACAATTGCGTGGAGGGCTGATAAAGATACCAGAGATTCGAGAATACATCTTACTCTGCTGGTAACAACAAACATAACATCAAACATTCAAGTTTATTTCTTAAAGCAAAACTGTATTGTACTGAAGGTTAATTTACATCATGATGTCCAAAAGTGAGCACAGTCCCCACACAATCTGCGTGCCTTCGTTACCCCTGCACAGGCGTTGCCTTTATACACTTGTTTTATTCGCCCCTGTGTAGAGTACAACTCTCACATGTGGGGAGGCTCCCCACATACAGCTCTTCTCAACGAGTTTGGGTCAAAAAGTTTTTCATCTCATTAACTCTCCTCGCCTTACTGGCTCCCTTCAACCTCTGTCTCTTCGTCGCACTGTTGCACCTTCATCTCTTTTTCATCGCTGCGTCACCACTTGTTGTGCTACGTGTTCAGAGCTCAGCTCTTTGCTCTCTGTACACGAGCGATGGGTCTGGGGTTCCCTTCAAGACCGGGTCTAGAGCATGCACCTAGAGGGAATAGGGCATAAAATCTTGGGTCGGCCAACCTTACACGTGTATAACAGAAAGATATACAATGCCAGACACAATACACTATACAGATTAAACAGTCACCTACTTTTTATGACACCTCTTCACCAACCATGGATGCGTGTAAGTCTTTGATCCATGTGCATCTGTCATCTGTACAGTGAAGGTCACATGCTTAGCAACATGAATCTGGATGGTGTCCCATTTATTTTATTATAGCCACCAGAGGGCCTTATTTTGGCATAGGAAAGCCTCTTATACTGAGGACGTTTAATAAGTGTGTTTGACTCCTCCATCTTGAAGAGTGTATCCTAAGTTGAATGAAGAATATGATGAAAAAGACTTTGTCGTGGAATGAAAATGGAAAGTCAAGAGTAAGAGCAGTGGAAATGAGGGTTATTGAGGAATGTGTGTGGAGTGTCGAGAGTGGATAGCATAAGAAATAATGTGATCCACAAAAGACATGCAGTAAGGAAGTCTGGGGAGAGTTGAAACGAATGTGCTTAGATGGTATGGATGAAGAGAGAATCGGCATGAATCAAGTGGTGAAAGGGGTGTATCTGAACGAGTTAGAAGAGGTTGAAAGTGCATGGAAGTGTGGTACGTCAAGGAGAAAAAGGATAGGTATGGTAAAGGAGAGTGTGAGAAAGTGAGGTATGGTGGGTGATGAGGCTAGGGAGCTGATAGTGTATCGACTGAGTCAAAGGAGGGATTGGCACCCGTTTTTTTTCCGGTGTAGTGATAGTAGTTGGATTCACTCAAGCCGATAAGTGTGTGAAGCATGTAAGTGAAGATATTTATGGTTGTGGGGTGGAATTAGGATTCTGGTGCTTGAAAGGTGAGTGAATGTAAGTGTCTATTTGATTTGGCAGACTTTTGGTTAGTTTTTCCCATCAGGTTTTCTTGTTCTGTGACTCACTCTATCATTAGGTGGGGAGAGAGGTGTGGATGATGATGATGACGATGATAGTGATGATGAGTTACTGCTGCAGTGCAGTGGTAGATGGGGTGCCCATCATCCCTTTACTTGATGTAGCGCTGCCTGCTTCCTATATGCCTATCATTGTTTTTTCTGTCTCTCCTCTCTTCCTATTGCTCCCATCCCTTTTGTCACTTTACCACTCTTCTTTCCACTGCACTGTTATGCAGGTGATGGACCAGGGTAGCATAACAACAACTACTGCACTCTTGAAGAAGATTTAATGTAAACAATTCTGAGCAAAGGAGACTGCATTAGAAAGGGATGCTAAAATAATAGAAATGAGGGTGAAAGAAACTGTAAGACTGAGGGATGAAAGTGGAAGAATACCAACAAATGGCAGTGAAATAATAAGATGGGAACAGTACTTTGAAAGGATGAGGAATGGGATTGGTGAGAGCAGAGCAGTTGTACAGGATTGGTTTGGATGGTGTATAGAGAAGGAATGCAGTGCAAGAAAATAACATTAGCAAAAGTGAGAGTTGAAACACTGAGAGGCATTAGGTGTTGAGGTGTATGGAGAGATGATAAAGTGTAGTGGAGAGACTGAAATGAAATGTTTGTTGGAAATCTGTAAGAAGACATGAATAAGTGGAACTACCAGTAGAGGTGCAAAAGGCTGTGATTTTGCCCTTGCACTGTGGCACAAATCTGTTAAGTGTTGTAGGAAAGGTTTAAGAAAGAATTATGTAGAAGGTAAAGAACAGAGTATATCGGAAGTCCTGGTGAGTGACAGGGAGGTTTTCAGAGTAGATGGGGATGTGTAGATCAAATCTCTGCAATGAGACAGACAGTGGAGAAAGTTTGTGAAAAGGAGAGGGCGGTATTTTTTGGCATTTATGGATCTATAAAAAGTGTACAACAAGGTAAACAGTGAGGGATTATGTAAGATTTCGCACCTGTATGATATGGATGGCACTCTGCTGAATGCGGTTATGAGTTCTGTGATGGTGGAGAAGTCTGTATAAGGGTAGATGGGTGCCTGAGAGTTTTTTAATATGAATGCTGGAGTGAGACAAGGATGCGTGATATGTCTTCGTTTTACTGTATACATGGATGGGATTGTGAAAAATGTAAGAACTCTAGTTATGGAGAGAAGGATGAGAGTATTAATGAATACTGAGTTATGGTGTATCTCATATCAACGGCTCTTAGAGTCGCCTTTTTCGTCAATCACAAGGCTTTCTGATATACTTCTTACGTTGACTGTGATAATTCTTCCATATATCGTTCATACAATACAGTACCACAGTTATTTTTGCACTCACTTTGCTTGCCTTTATTCTTGTTCAGAGATGCAATCGCAGCCTTAGTCCACTCTGCTGGTACACAGGGATGGCCCGAGGAGTATGTGATTGGTGGGGGGGAAGGCAATTTTGACCAACTCTCTCTCCCTT